>JASANG010001230.1:0-89350 GCA_030248215.1 Enoplolaimus lenunculus
CTTCGTTCAGTTACGTATATGCTCTCAATTTAACTCACCATTTTCGCAATGTAGTGACTTTTGTCTATTCAGTCAAGATTTTAAAGTATTAATTTTTTCAAACAGCGGTAGAACCAGCGAAAGAGAACTTAAAAAGTATCCCAACAGTGGCAACTACTTCACATATACACATGTCATAGCCATTGTGGGCTGCTCAAATCTTAAAGCACAGGTTTATACCGTAGAATATTCATACATTTTGCATGGAAAACAAACTTATAGATACAAAATTGTATATAAATAATACTATGAATTTAAACATATATAATAGAAAAAACAATTGCGATCAAAAAATCACAGCTGCACAATCACATTAGATATAGAAATATATAAGAACGAAATTGGAAGCATATGTTAAACTGTAACAGAAAACCAAAAATACCGGAACCGAAAACGCTGATACCGCTTTAGTACACAGGAACCGGATATGTAACACAGTTTAGTACGAATTAAACCTGACGGTACACAAATTAGTAAGTACACTCATGCTGCTACAACCTGTTCCAATTAAGTGCCTCCGGAAACAATGTCAATTGTAAGGTCCACTGGTTCAAAAACAACAGATTAATTCAGCTTTTCAGTGATAAATATCGTTCAAATCCCAGAGTCGAATGCAGATATCAGGTAATACCATGATGAAACAGCAAAGTAGCACAGTAAAACTGCACTGCGCTGACGCATGGACATAGTCAAGATATTGGAAAAGGTAGCGATCAGTAGCATACAACCTCAAACGACTTGGGTTCTTGCGCTGCAAGCTCAAACCTTGTCTAAATCCCGTTATACAAAAATCGCAAACAGGATAGGAACGGCGGTTGACACTTGAACCCCACCACTGAGTAGTAAAAAAAGCTCACCGTGTAAATTACCAATTCGTCAATTTAAATTCGCTCAACCCCGCATATTTTATTAAATTAAATTTAAACTCTTCATATATCTTCAACGCAAAGTTCCGCATACTTAGCAACAATTATTCATTTATATCCAAATAGATATATTTAACACCACCTACAAAATCTATTTGTTCATCCCCGCTGCGTCGCTGTCATTTTAAACAACGTTCGTGATATTGCAAATTTTAGAAAAAGAAGCAAAAAACTTACTTTTCTAAGTTTACACGACAATATTATGACCGAATTCATATTGTAATATTACAAAAATTGCACTACAAAACATACAATCAACACATGAACAAAAATAGGTTACACTGGTCGCGATAAAGTATTTTTGATACGTGTTTAAATCAGATCAAACGATGCAAAATAAAACAATTATGCTACAAAATATAGAAATTATCATATTTAACACCAAAATACAAGTTTCCACGGGCGGATCATGACGTAATAGGCCCTAAGGCGGATCTTCGTTGTAAGAGCCCAACCATGGTTAACAAAAGCAAAAAATACAGTTGTCCATTCAAATTTTTAATTTTTGAATAGAGCTGTCCTCCAAGGGGTCATGATTTCCACCGCAGCCAAGGTCAGGTACTCAGAGCATATTCACAGCTGGGGCAGATCTACTACGTATACGTGTAATTTATTTAGTTAGATATTCATATATGATTCGCAGAATAAAAGAATGTTAGCGAAATTGAATCCTTGTTTCTTTTAATGTAACGAGCGATCTTTGTTCATCGGACGATAGTCAAAGTTATCCGCCAGCTTTACCTCTGAGCTGACAAAATTTCGGTACACGAGTCTTAGTATTAACTGGGTTACATAAAGTATTTACATTTATCATTTCGAACAAAATTAACAAGCCTAAGCCGATGTTTATTATATTATTTGAGTGATTATGTTGGAGGTGTTGGTTAATTAAACAAGTGCCACAATACTGTATTAATTATGCAGATAAACACCATTAGTAATTTAACAATTAAGTACCTATATATACTATACATAAAACATCCGAACTTTTATTGCTTTTTCGATAATTTTGAGATTTTGCAACAGATATATGCATAGAACTGGTATTGGTTAAATTGGTATAGGTTGTTTTAAATATTTAATACACAAAACCCCGGTGTATTAATTTAAGTAAAAGAATATAGGTTAACAAATTTGTGACGACCAGTGGTAAAAATAGCCTTATGGCAGCAATATTTAATAATAATACGTAATAATACTAATAATAATAATTTTGTATAACCAATTAACATATTTCATTATACCGTTTAGGTTCCAGTAGCAAATCCGTCGTTTCGTTACGTTCCGAACCAAGTTACGATATTGTTTTTTAAACCTAATGTTGCACACTGTTATTCTACATTACCATTACGACAGGTCAGTCTTTTAATCACAGGTTATAATATGAGTATGCGAAATTCATTTTCTATTTCCTTATACTAATTTCATTTACTATTTGCATTCATGATACACTTCGTTAGTTCAAGAATGAAATGGTCAATTAATACCTGTACAAAAGCCGAACTCAGCGTGTTCGTTTCGAACTTCGACTCAGATACTGCAAAACTTTTCAAATCATAATCTCGTCCACGGTCCACTTCATAAACGTAGGTATTGCAGCCTATCGAGCAAAGCTCTCACTGCAAACAGTACAATTATTAATTGCTTGAACGTCGTAGAATTGTTCCATGACCCAGTTCTGTCAAACTGATTTATAAAAAAAACAACCGTAAAACATGCAACTCCAGCACCAAACAGCCAAAAAATAAAAAATGATCAAAATACAAGTAGTAACCAAGAATGGTTTCCCCTTCGCAACAGTATATAATGCTATTACTCGAGACGTAGTTGTAACAAAAAGTTTAAAATGTATCTTTAAACAAAACAACTAGCCAATGAAATCGCGTGAAAACATGTGTTGCAGAATTCATTGAAACTATTTACTACGGGCAGGGTGCAACGGGAATTACAATTTACCGGAACCGGAATTTAAAAAAAGTTACCGGAAACGGACCCGGAAAACGAAAAATACATGCCACGGAAAATTTTCATTTTTTTTGCATTATTATTATTATTAGTGAAATAACCCTAGTAGGAGATAGGTATTAGCTTTATCTACTGTATTTAACATTTTCATAATCCACGGAACCGAAATCTACCTTCGACGGCTTAGTCTTGGCGATTGTCACGGTTTGCATATTGCACTAATGAAATTTAGTTCATTCTTATCGTCATTTTGTAGCAAAATATTTTAATTTCCACCGACCGTTTTTAATACCGGAAGGAACAGGAAGGTGAAAAAAATGCCGGAAAAAATTCCGGTTGCATCCTGACTATGGGACGCGCACCCCACGTGTGTCTGTACTGCAGGACGACCGTCTATAAAATATTGCATTGTTACACGAGGCGCCGTGCGGCTCCTGGAACGCATATTTCAGTCGTAAGGCGTTCGACAAATGATTAACAAACATCACGGACACAGAACCAAAGATTATTATGCTGTAAATACTAAACGATACCAGGTCACTGTGCAACCGGGCATCCGGCTTTGGCGAAAAATCAACATCCGGCTCCAGTATTCAACATTGCAGAATACTTAATACTGAAAAACATAACACAACTCTTCTATATTAAACACGTATTTATGACTAAAAACAATAATATTTCACACTGACTTTTATTCGAACTGACAGCAATAAATATAGCAAAAAACTCAACTAATACCGAAACCCTTAAAGGGGTAAAATTAAGCTCCGGTATTTTTGGTATTGGGTTGCACCCTGCCCAATGCACAGCCAATAAATACATTACATACATCAATCAATATCATAATAATCAATATGGGCACCATCTAACCAGTCGTTCCGTTCCAGAAGTATCATTAACTTTTGTATTGATTGAGTTGGAGTTAACGGCGTCCAAGTTTCAATCGCAAGATCGCGACCAATTGCCGGATCACGAGCGGCGTCTTGGATTTCTTTCATCATATCGGTTGCAACCGGACCGGGAGAATAGTTGAGAACACGAACAGACGGATTTTCAGCTGCTAACACACGCAAATAACCTTCGCGGGCTGCTTTTGCTGCCGCATAAAGACCGAACGCTGGCCGCCCATGTACTGCCAGCAATGAAGTAATATTCACAATGACACGAATACCAGCGATACTTGTCGACGTGTGTCTAATTTATAGTATAAGAATATTCGCATAAAAAAAGAAAATCATTTATTTTTTGTACGTAAATTTTAATACCAACCAATAATTAGGAAGTTTCCAAGTTTATCAAACTATCGTATCCAAAGCAAAATATTTGACACCTAATGTGTATTTCGCCACCCCGGTCGAGTATTTTAAAGGTTACAAGTTTCACTTTTTTGACACCAAACAACACACTTTTTCGTATAATTTTTCAGTTATAAAGTGGGTTTACATGTTATGTAGAAGCGATCAGCGTGTTTAGCTGTCAGTGACGCTTTCTAACCACTTTTGTTTAATGTTTATGCACAAAACATGTCCCGCAGCCAACTATCTTGGTGTCTTACTTTAAAAATACAGAATTAATCAGCATAAACGATGTCAGATTGATGTCCATATAGTCTCGTACTGTTTCAACGCTTGTCACATCACGTGTCCCAATTTTCATATCAGAAAGTGTGCCTAAGAGCAGAGTTAAATTCAAATATGTGCGTATATTAACAAAATAAATAAGCAGCAAAAATTAAGATCCGGTTGCGGTGATCTAGTTCGCCGGATATTTATGCCTGAGCAGAAAAACTTGAAAATATATACGTATAAAAACTATTTGTAGAAACAAAATTACAGCTAATTATAGCAAGTCAAGCTGTTTGGTTTGCACTATAGTTACGTAATGTGTAACCCCTTGTGGCGTTCGTGCGTACCCGGTGGCACCGAATATCTCATAGCTTTTTAAAAGCGGACATATTAAAAAATTTACTGGGTAGAAGTTAAATTTTATATATATACATACACATATATATCGGTGTGATCGGATTCCAAAAAATACCGGGTCTGGATAATTTAATATCTTACTAAAGCCGGATAATTATTACTTCTTCCTTCTGTAACCTATATTTAAAGCTCTGCATCAACGGTCCTATTCCATCATTTTATGTTTTGCAGCGTTGAGTGCAGTTGCAATATTTGTTTGGGCCATGTTACGTTTAAGGGTACACAGTTTTTCCTAGGTACTAAAAAGAGGTGGCTTTGGATTAAGCCTATTATTTTTGCTTAGGCTTAGTTTAAACTTATTTTTACATTGAAGTTAGGCTTATGCTAAGGAATACGCTGAGCTACCGTTCTTAGTCAGGTTCTCCAGCGTTATTCACGTAATGTCACATGAAAACATTTCAGCACATGTATAACATGAGAAAGTAATAGTAATCATCAGCTTCTGCAGTTAGCATATCCGATTGTTTGATTTTTTGCAGGTTTTAAAAAACATATGACAAGTTAAAATATTGTCTTGGGTACAAAATTCATAATCCGACTCCGGAAACTTTGTATCAGATCTAACTACTTGCGGCGTTTTTCGTGCCTGTCACACATCAGGCAGCAGTATTGAAGGGCAAAAGATCTGTATACCTGCGTTATGGATAATCCGTTCGTCAAATGTTGCCGATGCTGATCTTCCTGGACCAGCGCTTCGTTGCATCGATGCGCCGTAATTTAGCACCTAACCACCAACTTCCAACTTGGCAAGATCGCAACACCAAAGCGGAAACTCTGGGCCTCCGCTGCATTATTTCAGTCATGGTTTTCTTAACGTTGGCAATGCTACGTGAATGTAGTATAATCACTGATCCATCTTTACAAGTTTCGGAAACCTAAAAAATATTGGGGTTGTATTAAAAATAAGGCGTTAGCGAATACCAAAATCAATATATACAGTCTAAAACACCACGACTACAATGACTGCCACTGTTGACAACACTCGATCGTCCATCCATTAGTTACCTGTAAAGCAATTTCTTTCCAATACACGTGAAGCCCAGTTATTATCGCTAGTATCTTTTTGTCATGCGAGAAGTCATGGTACTACGATCTGTGATAGAAGTATATAATTTATTTGATTGTGACCTTAAATATATAGATTTAAGTATCTATTAGTTCACAGAAGTTTCTGTATTTAAACTAAACGAATCATTGCTGTTTTTTTTTTTCTTATTATTTTATTTTTTTTTTTTTTTTTTTTTTTGATTTTTTTTATTATTTTTTATTTTTAATTTTATTTTTTTTTATTTTTTTTTTGTTTTTTTTATAGTTAATGTTTTTTTTTTTGTATTTTTTTTTTTTTCTATTTTTTCTTTTCCCCCCTAATTCTTAATTTTTATTTTTTTTTTTTTTTTTTTTTGTTTTTATATTTTAGGTTTTTGGATATTTTATTTTTATATTAATTTATATTTTTTTTCTTTCGATTTTTTTTTATTTTAAGTTAACTTTTTTTTTTTTAACATTAATTGTTTTTGTTTATATTCTAAAAGTGTATAAAGTAATGGAATTTAAACATATTTTGGTTGATCAGGCTCCCTCCTACCTAAGTTTTACTTCGGACGTATACATAATTGTAAAATTTGAGTATTTGAAGATCTCTAGTCCCTAGTTTTGATCTATTTCAGCAAATCTTTGTTTTTTTTCTGAGTATTTGATATTTGCCTTATATTTCAGAATTACTTGTCTTATAGAACTTTCCTAATCGTTCCTGAAAGAAAGAATTGAAGCTAAAGGTATTTAAGCTAAAGTGTGAAAAATTTCAGCCCCATATTTCCAAAAATTTGAGAATCTTGATTCAAAACATATATGTATGATTCTGTAAAGGCATAATTGTCTTCACACATATTTCTTGATACAAGACATTTTTTTGTGTATAAACCTTTCAAATGATCTTAGAACAGTATTATCAATGAATATAAACAAGTTTAAAACAAGGGTAAATTCTTCAAATTCAGGTTTCAAATAATTTCCGAAGTTTTAGAATACGTTACATTTCAATGTTGTGTATCCTTTCTTTTACAAGCCTACCAAATTTAATTACAATTAAGTAGATTCCATTTAAATTCATTGTCTGTTTGTACAAGCTAAATACCGTGAGCAATGACTATATTGAAGATTTGAGTAGTTATTGGTTTGAGCAACTTATATCCTTAAATATTTTACAAATTCTGCTCTTTTTATACCTTTAATTTTAGCTAGTGCACATCGATTGAATGAAAGTGCGGTACGTTTGATATAATTCTTGCTTGTTTTAGCATAAAAAAGGGTAGTTTGTTTAATTTAACATTTAGATAATCAGTCAGATATATCGGTTTTAACTAATTAAATTAATTGACAGTTTAATGTGAGTATCTAATACGGCCACCCTCACAGGCGGGCTTGCCGATATATCATTGTCGCAACTGCCATTTTCACCAAGTCTTTACTCATTTCCATTCTTGAACATCGCTCTACACAAAATGTTTAGCTTACTATGACCAACATCTAATAGACTGTTTTGCCCGGATCGGAATGGCAGATTTATGAATGGAGTGATTGATACAAGTTGTGTACTATCGGTACTTTTTATTACTAGAATATTATTGACTTTGGGTGTCTTGTTTGCTGTAACTTCAAACCCGGATGAACAATCGGAATGGATCGTTATGCATCTCGGATTATAATCGGAATAGTTCCGTTGCACCCTGACTAAATCACTCTAACCAATTCTAGTATAATGTTTTTTTCTCCGAAAAACCGATACTGAACTTTTTTAACATAGCGTGTCGTTATAAATGCGATGACCATAATTTTTTAAACGATGCCTAATTTTTCTAAACACGAAAATGCAACTATTTGTGCTTTGGCACACTAAAGTCTGTGTTGGTAGACCAAATCCGCAAGTACTTCCGAGCCATAGCTGCGATATAAGGAAATTTTTTGTGATTGCTTGTTGCCCCCCCTAAATTTTGAACAAACAGTTAATACAATAGGCTTAACACCATGCCACCATCATGTTCAAGAATACCTGTGCCTTTTGCCACTGCAATTGCGATTCGTTTAGTTTAAATACAGAAACTTCTGTGAACTAATTTAGATACTTAAATTTATATCAGTTTAAGGTCACAAGTCAAATAAATTATATACTTACGTATACACAGTATTGCGTAGTACCATGACTTCTCTGCATGACAAAAAGATACTAGCGATAATAACTGGGTCTTCACGTGGTATTGGGAAAGAAATTGCTTTACAGGTAACTAATAGATGAACGATCGAGTGTTATCAACAGTGGCAGTCATTGTAGTCGTGGTGTTTTAGACTGTATATATTGATTTTGGTATTCGCTAACGCCTTATTTTTAATACAACCCCAATATTTTTTAGGTTTCCGAAACTTGTAAAGATGGATCAGTGATTATACTACATTCACGTAGCATTGCCAACGTTAAGAAAACCATGACTGAAATAATGCAGCGGAGGCCCAGAGTTTCCGTTTTGCTTTGGTGTTGCGATCTTGCCAAGTTGGAAGTTGGTGGTTTAGGTGCTGAAATTGACGGCGCTTATCGATGCAACGTAAGCGCTGGTCCAGGAAGATCAGCATCGGCAACATTCGACGTAACGGCATTATTCCATAACGCAGGTATACAGATCTTTTGCCCTTCAATACTGCTGCCTGATGTGTGACAGGCACGTTATTGTTTTAAAACGCCGCAAGTAGTTAGGATCTGATACAAAGTTTCCGGAGTCGGATTATGAATTTTGTACCCGAAGCACAATATTTTAACTTGTCATATGTTTTTTAAAACCTGCAAAAAATCAAACAATCGTTTGTATTTATGCCAACTGCATGAAGCTGATTGATTTACTATTACTTTCTCATGTTATACATGTGCTGTAAATGTTTTCATGTGACCATTTACGTTTGCAATAACGCTGGAGAACCTGACTAAGAACGGTAGCTCAGCGTATTCCTTAGCATAAGCCTAACTTCAATGTAAAAATAAGTTTAAACTAAGCCTAAGCAAAAATAATAGGCTTAATCCAAAGCCACCTCTTTTTAGTACCTAGGAAAAACTGTGTACCCTTAAACGTAACATGGCCCAAACAAGTATTGCAACTGCACTCAACGCTGCACAAACATAAAATGATGGAATAGGACCGTTGATGCAGAGTCTTTAAATACCCTAGGTTACAGAAGGAAGAAGTAATAATTATCCGGCTTTAGTAAGATATTAAATTATCCAGACCCGGTATTTTTTGGAATCCGATCACACCGATATATATGTGTATGTATATATATAAAATTTAAGCTTCTATCCCAGTAAATTTTTTAATATGTCCGCTTTTAAAAAGCTATGAGATATTCGGTGCCACCGGGTACGCACGAACGCCACAAGGGGTTACACATTACGTAACTATAGTGCAAACCAAACAGCTTGACTTGCTATAATTAGCTGTAATTTTGCTTCTACAAATAGTTTTTATACGTATATATTTTCAAGTTTTTCTGCTCAGGCATAAATATCCGGCGAACTAGAACACCGCAACCGGATATTAATTTTTGCTGCTTATTTATTTTGTTAATATACACACATATTTGAATTTAACTCTGCTCTTAGGCACACTTTCTGATATGAAAATTGGGACACGTGATGTGACAAGCGTTGAAACAGTACGAGACTATATGGACATCAATCTGACATCGTTTATGCTGATTAATTCTGTATTTTTAAAGTAAGACACCAAGATAGTTGGCTGCGAGACATGTTTTGTGCATAAACATTAAACAAAAGTGGTTAGAAAGCGTCACCGTTAGCTAAACACGTTGATCGCTCGTACATAACATGTAAACCCACTTTATAACTGAAAAATTATACGAAAAAGTGTGTTTGGTGTCAAAAAAGTGAAACTTGTAACCTTTAAAATACTCGACCGGGGTGGCGAAATACACATTAGGTGTCAAATATTTTGCTTTGGATACGTTAGTTTGATAAACTTGGAAACTTCCTAATAGATGGGTATTAAAATTTACGTACAAAAAATAAATGATTTTCTTTTTTTATGCGAATATTCTTATACTATAAATTAGACACACGTCGACAAGCATCGCTGGTATTCGTGTCATTGTGAATATTACTTCATTGCTGGCAGTACATGGGCGGCCAGCGTTCGGTCTTTATGCGGCAGCAAAAGCAGCCCGCGAAGGTTATTTGCGTGTATTAGCAGCTGAAAATCCGTCCGTTCGTGTTCTCAACTATTCTCCTGGTCCGGTTGCAACCGATATGATGAAAGAAATCCAAGACGCCGCTCGTGATCCGGCAATTGGTCGCGATCTTGCGATTGAAACTTGGACGCCGTTAACTCCAACTCAATCAATACAAAAGTTAATGATACTTCTGGAACGGAACGACTGGTTAGATGGTGCCCATATTGATTATTATGATATTGATTGATGTCTGTAATGTATTTATTGGCTGTGCATTGGGCAGGGTGCAACCCAATACCAAAAATACCGGAGCCTAATTTTACTCCTTTAAGGGTTTCGGTATTAGTTGAGTTTTTTGCTATATTTTTTGCTGTCAGTTCGAATAAAAGTCAGTGTGAAATATTATTGTTTTTAGTCATAAATACGTGTTTAATATAGAAGAGTTGTGTTATGTTTTTCAGTATTAAGTATTCAGCAATGTTGAATACTGGAGCCGGATGTTGATTTTTCGCCAAAGCCGGATGCCCGGTTGCACAGTGACCTGGTATCGTTTAGTATTTACAGCGTAATAATCTTTGGTTCTGTGTCCGTGATGTTTGTTAATCATTTGTCGAACGCCTTACGACTGAGGTATGCGTTCCATGGAGCCGCACGACGCCTCGTGTAACAATGCAATATTTTATAGACGGTCCTCCTGCAGTACAGGCACACGTGGGGTGCGCATCCCGTAGTCAGGGTGCAACCGGAATTTTTTCCGGCATTTTTTCACCTTCCTGTTCCTTCCGGTATCAAAAAATGGTCGGTGGAAATTAAAATATTTTGCTACAAAATGACGATAAGAATTAACTAAATTTCATTATTGCAATATGTAAACCGTGACAATCGCCAAGAATAAACCGTCGAAGGTAGATTTCGGTTCCGTGGATTATGAAAATGTTAAATACTGCAGATAAAGCAAATACCTATCTCCTACTAGGGTTATTTCACTAATAATAATAATAATAATGCAAAAAAATGAAAATTTTCGGTGGCATGTATTTTTCGTTTTCCGGGTCCGTCTCCGGTAACTTTTTTAAATTCCGGTTCCGGTAAATTGTAATTCCCGTTGCACCTTGCCCGTAGTAGATAGTTTCAGTGAATTCTGCAACACATGTTTTCACGCGATTTCATTGGCTAGTTGTTTTGTTTAAAGATACATTTTAAACTTTTTGTTACAACTACGTCTCGAGTAATAGCATTATATACTGTTGCGAAGGGGAAACTATTCTTGGTTACTACTTGTATTCTGATCATTTTTTATTTTTTGACTGTTTGGTGCTGGAGTTGCATGTATTACGGTTGTTTTTTATAAATCAGTTTGACAGAACTGGATCATTGAACAATTCTATGACGTTTAAGCAATTAATAATTGTACTGTTTGCAGTGAGAGCTTTGCTCGATAGGCTGCAATACCTACGTTTATGAAGTGGACCGTGGACGAGATTATGATTTGAAAAGTTTTGCAGTATCTGAGTCGAAGTTCGAAACGAACACGCTGAGTTCGGCTTTTGTACAGGTATTAATTGACTTTTTCATTCATGCACTAACGAAGTGTATCATGCAATGAATGAAAATAGTAAATGAAATTAGTATAAGGAAATAGAAAATGAGTTTCGCATACTCATATTATAACCTGTGATTAAAAGACTGGCCTGTCATAATGGTAATGTAGAATAACAGTGTGCAACATTTGGTTTAATAAATAATATCGTAACTTGGTTCGGAACGTAACGAAGCGACGGATTTGCTACTGGAACCTAAACGGTATAATGAAATATGTTAATTGGTTATACAAAATTATTATTATTAGTATTATTACGTATTATTATTAAATATTGCTGCCATAAGGCTATTTTTACCACTGGTCGTCACAAATTTGTTAACCTATATTCTTTTACTTAAATTAATACACCGGAGTTTTGTGTATTAAATATTTAGAACAACCTATACCAATTTAGCCAATACCAGTTCTATGCATATATCTGTTGCAAAATCTCAAAATTATCGAAAAAGCAATAAAAGTTCGGATGTTTTATGTATAGTATATATAGGTACTTAATTGTTAAATTACTAATGGTGTTTATCTGCATAATTAATACAGTATTGTGGTACTTGTTTAATTAACCAACACCTCCAACATAATCACTCAAATAATATAATAAACATCGGCTTAGGCTTGTTAATTTTGTTCGAAATGATAAATGTAAATACTTTATGTAACCCAGTTAATACTAAGACTCGTGTACCGAAATTTTGTCAGCTCATAGGTAAAGCTGACGGATAACTTTGACTATCGTCCGATGAACACAGATCGCTCGTTACATTAAAAGAAACAAGGATTCAATTTCGCTAACATTTTTTTTATTTTGCGTATCATAAATGAATATCTAACTAAATAATGTACACGTATACGTAGTAGATCTGCGCCAACTGTGAATATGCTCTGAGTACCTGACCTTGGCTGCGGTGGAAATCATGACCCCTTGGAGGACAGCTCTATTCAAAAATTAAAAATTTGAATGGACAACTGTATTTTTTGCTTTTGTTAACCATTGTTGGGCTCTCACAACGAAGATCCGCCTTAGGGCCCTATTACGTCATGATCCGCCCGTGGAAACTTGTATTTTGGTGTTAAATATGATAATTTCTATATTTTGTAGCATAATTGTTTTATTTTGCATCGTTTGATCTGATTTAAACACGTATCAAAAATACTTTATCGCGACCAGTGTAACCTATTTTTGTTCATGTGGTGATTGTATGTTTTGTAGTGCAATTTTTGTAATATTACAATATGAATTCGGTCATAATATTGTCGTGTAAACTTAGAAAAGTAAGTTTTTTGCTTGTTTTTCTAAAATTTGCAATATCACGAACGTTGTTTAAAATGACAGCGACGCAGCGGGGATGAACAAATAGATTTTGTAGGTGGTGTTAAATATATCTATTTGGATATAAATGAATAATTGTTGCTAAGTATGCGGAACTTTGCGTGGAAGATATATGAAGAGTTTAAATTTAATTTAATAAAATATGCGGGGTTGAGCGAAGTTAAATTGACGAATTGGTAATTTACACTGTGAGCTTTTTTTACTACTCAGTGGTGGGGTTCAAGTGTCAACCGCCGTTCCTATCCTGTTTGCGATTTTTGTATAACGGGATTTAGACAAGGTTTGAGCTTGCAGCGCAAGAACCCAAGTCGTTTGAGGTTGTATGCTACTGATCGCTACCTTTTCCAATATCTTGACTATGTCCATGCGTCAGCGCAGTGCAGTTTTACTGTGCTACTTTGCTGTTTCATCATGGTATTACCTGATATCTGCATTCGACTCTGGGATTTGAACGATATTTATCACTGAAAAGCTGAATTAATCTGTTGTTTTTGAACCAGTGGACCTTACAATTGACATTGTTTCCGGAGGCACTTAATTGGAACAGGTTGTAGCAGCATGAGTGTACTTACTAATTTGTGTACCGTCAGGTTTAATTCGTACTAAACTGTGTTACATATCCGGTTCCTGTGTACTAAAGCGGTATCAGCGTTTTCGGTTCCGGTATAACATATGCTTCCAATTTCGTTCTTATATATTTCTATATCTAATGTGATTGTGCCGCTGTGATTTTTTGATCGCAATTGTTTTTTCTATTATATATGTTTAAATTCATAGTATTATTTATATACAATTTTGTATCTATAAGTTTGTTTTCCATGCAAAATTTATGAATATTCTACGGTATAAACCTGTGCTTTAAGATTTGAGCAGCCCACAATGGCTATGACATGTGTATATGTGAAGTAGTTGCCACTGTTGGGATACTTTTTAAGTTCTCTTTCGCTGGTTCTACCGCTGTTTGAAAAAATTAATAGTTTAAAATCTTTACTGAATAGACAAAAGTCACTACAGTGCAAAAATGGTCGGTCAAATTGACTCTCTCCGAAATAGGCTCTACGGGACTACGCAAACTGAGTCAAATTCGACACCGCCAGGCAGTCCTGTAGAGCCTATTTCAGAGAGAGTCTCAATTTAACTCACCATTTTAGCAATGTAGGAGATCGGCTAATTTATTGTACAATATATATAAATGCTTGTGTAGAAATATATCTCTGGATTTGGCTGAATTTTCCCGTGGGGTTCCGAAAACTTCGGTAGTGAAATAGTTATGGTGAGTATTTTGGGATATACTCTGGATGACGATTGTCTTTAGTCCATTTTGGTATATGTTATTCTTTGGTGGTGTGGTTGAAATGTGTTATACAAGGCTGAAAATAAAATAAACTTTTCGTTTTTAAACCAGAAGACTGAGTTTGGTTGATGGAGCGATAAATTTGAAGATCTGTTTCCTGCAAAATCAGTCGAATTTTTTGATTTCTCATAATTCGGAACAAGTTGGTGGCAGGGTGTAAACGTATATGAAAATAACGGAAACGGATAGTGATTAAAATAGCGCAAACAGCAAATTGAAGTATAAAAGGTTCAGATTTTTAGCGCGCTGACTCGATTTAGTCATGCTATTCTAATATTCGCCGGGCTTGCTGAACTTCTAAAGAACATCGGTGGTGTACCGAAATTTTTAAGATTTATGTAAGTACGTGATTTATAACGAAATTTGAGCAAAACGACATTTCTATATTACGGAAACTGATACCGATTTTTATCGGAAATGCATCCGGTTAATCCCTGGTTGTTGGCTTTTCGTATCACTCACATGAAAAATTTCTTTTTATTTCCAACTATGCCAGTAAGGCACGTTTCGTCGTTTAAAACTTGAATATTGAACGCATTGAAATCTTTCATCTGGTTGGAGTTCGCTGACCGCAGCAACTGCTTAGGGTAGTTTTGTTCGTGAGATAGTGCTGACCACCAACCAACGCAATGTATACAAAGAAATACGGACGTGAGTGGTAGAGACGCGCCCTCTTTCACCCGCAGTCCAGTGAAACCTCTGAAAAAGATGTTTCCAATTAGGCTTGTTGCTCAAAATTGTGTTATATTTGAAGCCAGGAAGTTTGTTACTTTTGCATGGATCTACGGCAAAAATTCTCCCGACGTAATATTGATCCCTTCTATCGTTAGAATTGAGTCGAAAAAATTCAATTGATTATGCCAGACTTTGTTACATTTTAGGCCTTTCCGTCAAACGTGCCCGAAATTGTGTGACTATCAGCATGCCTCGTGGCCTTATAACTATACAGCTGGGCCAATGTGGTAACCAAATTGGGATGGAATTCTGGAAAACGCTATGTGCAGAGCACGGCATCAGTCCAGGCAAGACTTAATTGTTAACTGCATAGTACTATAGTTTTGCCGTCCATTTTGTTACGACGCGGAGCCGAAGCTAGATAAAGTAGTCTTAATATTTCGCGTTGAAATCAAAAATAATAATGCTTCTTATATTGTTCGGATTTTGCTCCTACAAAAGTTTTACTATTAACTGTGTTTCATGAATATATATAATTCTATTTTCCAACAATAGTCTCGTATTGTTCAGTTGTGTTAATCGCTATTCTGTTTCCTATAGAAAAGTTAAGCCGAAATTGAAATATTACCAAACTACCGATTTCGTCATCAACGCTGCTTTCTTGTGATTTACAGTAAAATCAACATAGTTTTAAGTATGGATGTTGTTGCGTTTCAAGTGTCTTCTTTATTTTCTTGTTTCAGAGGGAAGATTACGAGAAGACGCAGTCGACACACAGGACAGAAAGGATGTGTATTTCTATCAGGTAAGTGAAATTATTTTGCGATATGTTTACTATATACTAGTGTATACAAATGGAATGTGTTAATGAAAAGCGCGAATTTGCAAAAAAATTTCAGACTCGTACTTTTTTACTTTTTTTAGATAACGGAAAAAACTTAAAATTCCCCATCTTAAGACTGGCTTCGATTGCGACGGAAACTATATTAAACCTCCCACTTTGCCAACACACCAGAAAAGTGCAGTCTTTTTGGTCAGATTGACTTTTTGTTTGTATCCTTGTTATATGTTCTAACGAGCAGAGTAAATAATATTGCATCGACATTACGATGGATTCTGTGGTAACATTGTTAGAATAACTTTATTTCGAAGTGTACACGCGTATTTATGCGTGTAGACTGCGAAATTTAAAGTAAAAAGCTCGTGTGCCGTGGTTTAGGGTGCAAAAATTTAAGTTTACGATCGTTATTTTAAAGGTTGTAACCAACTGTACGTGGGGTACGTACACTAGCATTGGGCGACCAGATATTTATCAGATAGGAAATTTTCCTTACTGGAATTGGTTGTTAACCAGATATATCATCTAAATGTGTACAGCGTAGGATGTATTTGAATTGCTTTTACTGAATTGTAATCACACAAAAGACCGTTTACTGAATATTGTGAATGGCTCAAGTTCATTGGCTTGCCACGATGTGCTATCGCAAAGCTTATACTTGGTTAAATCTTATTATAGGCAGATGACGATCACTACATACCTCGTTCAGTATTGCTTGATCTCGAGCCACGGGTGATTAATTCGATTTTGAATAGTGAATATGCAAAATTATACAATCGAGAAAATATTTATTTAACCAAAACCGGCGGCGGTGCTGGAAACAACTGGGCTGTTGGATTTGCTCAGGTAAGCGTTTGAGATGTGTGTTGATGTTGTGATCTTTTGTGACTTTGTTGCCTGTATAATTTATTATGCTTTGTCCAAACCAATGCTAATCTCGACCTCAGTCGCAACCTTGCAGTTTATGTAAAATACAAAATTATTTTCATCGAAATAGTGTTAAACCGGAACCGGATGTTGGTTTTTTCTTCATTTTTGGCTGGAATCATTTCTTAAAAGAATGGTATACGTATTTCGTGTTGGTTTTTCTCTTAAGCAAAAAATGGTAGTTTATTTCTGTATACGTTTTGGTTTGCTTACTTAGAAGCTGTCCAGGTTTATCACAAGCTGTATGTCGACTTAATATGTGGTTTACGATTTTTGATGCAAATTTGGTGTTATTGTAAATTATATATTTAGGGTAAGGAGATATGTGAAGAAGTTTTTGACATTCTGGACCGCGAAGCCGATAACACGGACAACCTTGAGGTACGTAAACATTTGTTGAAAGTAGACAATCAATGTCTACTTCAGTCGTATCGCACTTATATATATACATGTTTGTGTAATACATAAAATTGTGCATTTTATATTTTGCAAAGCGAGCAAGCAGCTGATTTCGGTTTCTAGGGCTGTAGCTCGTTAGGGCACGTATTCTCAAGCGTGAGTAGCACGTATCACCAATAGTGATAGGTTTTGAAACTTTCAAACCGGTGTATGCTGAGGTTCATAACTCAGCGGGTTTTTTGCATATAATTTTGACCTACTCCTGTGCTAATTTTGAATTCAACATCTGCAATAGTTAGTGAGTTTTTAAAGCTAAAGCTAACTGATAATACTTGCTATAGGCATTTGAGAATATGGGTCCAGTGCAGTGTTCCGAAACAAATGTGTAATATTGCCATATGTAAGCTCAGTGTGGTTTTTGCGTAAATGAAATCCACCTGTTCTAGTAGTTTTTCAGGGATTTGTTCTTTGTCACTCAATTGCTGGTGGCACTGGTTCTGGTTTGGGATCGTTTATTTTGGAAAAAATAATGGACAGGTTTGTGCGGGTTTTGTTCATTGAAAAAACACTCGTGTATTTATGCGCCGTTCACAGAAAATTTTGTCAACGGTGCCACAAAATATGCCATAGCCCAAGGTTATCACGAGGTCATTTTCAGGGCTCGTCCTCGAAACTCGTGATAGCCCTGAGCTATCACAAAATTTAGTGTGTTATGAAACTTCATACCAACAAATTTAATTTTAGAATAGTAATCCTCTGCCCTGCACGCTAGCTCAGTGCTATGAGGAGTTTTGTGGCAAACCTCAAATTTTGGAACACTGAGTGGACTTGTGAAAATTTTCGAGGACGGGGCTGACACGTGATAGCCCTGAGCTATAAGCGATTTCCCTTATAGCCCAAGGCTCACGAGGTCATTTTGAAAATGACCTCGTGATGGCTATGGCATATTTTGTGGCACCGTTGACAAAATTATTGTGAACGGCGCATTATTTGGTTTGAAATAGTCTATATAATCTGACATCAATCATGGCCATCGAAATCCTGTGAGCGATGGTTCGCGGTCCGGCAGAAAAATAGACATCCGGCTTCGGCATTTGAGTTGCCTGAAGAATTTTATTGATGAAAGTAACTTGGAAATACGTGGAAAGTTTGGGTTTTTGTTAACTTTCCGACGCCGTGTGCACTTTGGCTTTTCATTTAAAATAACTGCTGTCAGTGATTTCTTGACGTACATGTTTAACTTTAGCGTTATAGATAGTAATGTAAGCCGACTTTTTGCTGTGTTGCATTGCTTCGAATTTTGACCAAAAACGAGACTGACTGGTTGAAATTTTGATAAATAGATTCGCACATGGTGGCAAGACACAGAGGACTTGACATGGTTCATAGTCATCTCAAGTATTTTGTTTGCTTGCGTTCGATCTGTATAATGTTTTGGTGGAAATTAGCTATGTTCACGTTGCCGTACCAATCCTACACCCACTCAGTTGTTTCAGGTTTCCAAAGAAATTGATTCAAACGTATTCTGTTTTTCCACAACAAAGCGAAGTGAGCGACGTTGTTGTTCAACCGTATAATTCTGTTCTCACGCTCAAACGCCTGATTCAAAACGCTGATTGCACGGTTTGTTGGGCTTGTTCGTTTTGTATCCTATAGTGTAAAATATTGTTTTGTGAATCTGGTCGAGTTTGGCAGAATGAAATTTTAGTATTTTTAACTAACACCTGGCAATTATGGCGACCCAATCAGAATGCAGCAGAAGTACAGCTAATTATAATGAACCAATTATCAGCTTACAACGCGGAGCGCGAGATACGTGCAGGTTACCAGTGGCGGTCCTAGGTACCAGTGGCGGTCCTAGGAAAGTTTTTGGGTTATGGTGAACCTCCTGTTTAACATGGTTTTGAAGTGGCATCATTGAAATTCATCGTTTTGTCTGCACATTGAAGTAAATATTGTTCGGTGTGTTATGCGTATGTGAACTAGTCCTAGTCAGTTGTAAAGTATGATTATAGTTTGTTTAAAATCAGATTATTAAGTGCACCTCTGGATTCCATGATGATATTTCGCTAATCTGGATGTGTAGTTATTGAACGACTGGACCGTGCAATTGTTGGCGTGTTATGGTTTAGATCTGCGTTTCAGGTGGTTCTCGATAACACAGCGTTAAACAGTATCGCTTCTGAACGTCTTCATATTGAGAAGCCGTCGTTTGCTCATATTAATCAGTTGGTGAGAGGTTCTTTAGCTTAAAAAACCATAATTGAGTAGTAGTTTTGCAATGAAACTTGTATTTTCCAATTTCGTGCACTGTGGAGATAATTAGTAATACCGTCCGGCAGGATACGAAGTGGAACTGGATTATACCGCAATCGGAACAACAAATTTATACCGGAATTGTAATCGGAATTGGAATATAATGTCGATTTAGGGTGTCTGTTGGCTGGCAACCGTTTTCAAAAAGCTCACTTGAACTAACTGGTGATGATTTTTGGCTCTGTAAATCTAAACTACAACCAATTATTGATAAGTTAACTCGTCGAAAGCAGTTTAATAGATAAATAATACATATTATTTATGCAACGTATCACAACAAGTAAAATTTAAATTAAAATATCAAAATCCCGATGCTGATTGATTGCGCAATCGGAATCGGAATCGGAATTTTGAAAATTTAATTTAAATTTTACTTGTTGTGATACGTTGCATGGTTTTTTATGTAACGTATCACAACTAGTAAAATTTACGTTAAAATTTCAAAATTCCGGTTGCACCCTGCTGTGCGGCATCGTTCCGGGACATACTGCAATATGTGTGGATTGCCGCTTGGCGTCGCATAACAATATTTGGCAACAAATATTTTATGACTTGCGGTGTCCGACGACGCTGGACTTCGACACGCGATAAATATAGCACCACTCTAATCATTCAGTGGAATATTAATGACTTATAATTACATAGATTCCCGGTTTGAAGAAGGATAAGTGTTTTGATGCATACGTACTATAATAGGTGGCAGATAACGTGAACTACAATAGGTCGCTGGAGTTTGTTGCCACTGCGCTTTAAATTCACTACTAATTTTGTATATAATGGCAGGTTTCAACAATAATGTCTGCAAGCACAGCAACGCTCAGGTATCCCAGCTACATGAACAATGATCTTGTAAGCATGGTTGCGTCGTTGATTCCAATGCCGAACTTACATTTTCTGGTCACCGGATACACTCCGATAACCACGACAGAACAAGTGGTAAGTGTTTGTTTTGCTTTCATCATCGCAAAATTGAGTTTCTGTAATTTATGGTTGATAAGAATTTTATAGTTGTATGTTTTGGTTAAATCGAGGACGTCGAAGGCTTATACAGGCTTGACTTGGCTGTAGATTTTGTTTTGCTAAAAATACATCGGCTACGGTTATGACGATTTTATTAATTCTGATTTCTATAATGCATACTACCGCTACAGTGCTTTAGATCTCATGCTTCAAAACATTTGTATGTTAACGCTCAAAATTATCAGTCGACTCTTTACTAAAATTATATTTTATGCTGAAAGTAGCAACCTAGATCACTGTAAAATCGGGTTGTCATGGCATTTTCTGTATGTATTGACCACTTTTGTTTTTAAATTACATTTTTGTTAACATAGACTATTAAAGACTGTATTGTACATGGGGTAACTGGTAGAACTTTCCGTTGGTGCCATTTGCCTAGGAGTTATGAGGAACTTTTTTAGTTATAAATACAAGAAGGTCCCCTTCGTTTTTATGGAACGTAGCCCTTTTTCACAATTTTTGCTACTCCCTTGGATCTTTGCTTATACAGACTGATAACATCCGAAAAACAAGTGTAATGGACGTAATGCGCCGTTTGCTGCAACCAAAAAATCTTATGGTATCAATGGCGCCGCACAAAGACAAAGATTACCAACATTGCTACATTTCCATATTGAACATTATTCAGGGAGAAGTTGACCCTACAGAGGTTAGTTCGCAAGTTTGCTGTTCAACTCCTTCCCACGCAGAATATACTATGAGCAACTAAATTTCAAGGTATGTACATGAAATAATACATAGTGTGTAGTGTGTAACAATATATTACACGCATACACGCTGCAGTATTTCTTCAAAACGTGAGAGCACCTCGAGTTCGAGTATCAGCTCCTACAGCTGAGTCTAGCCATAGTAAACGCCTCCCACCCGATAAAATGCCGTTTGAATGATAGTTTGAAATTAGCAGATGAAATAGATATTATTCATGTGAGAAGGGGTTAAGAATCACTGGTCTGCATTGTGTTGTATCACTCTATCCCGTACCATTTGGGGATACTTTTATACTGTTTTCTCTCATCTTGTTTTTTGCTATGTATTTTTGTTTTCTGTCGCAGCTTTATCATATTGTACTTATGTACCTTGCCTTTCGCATTCAGCATAAATTTCTGACTGCAAAAACATGATATGGCTGGCCAAGTACAAAAGCGCATTTAGTACATTATTTTCTACGCAGATTGTTAACTATTGAATACTCTTGCCTTATCTACGATTCGTGCAGTTAATAGCTTGGGGTCCTAAATCGTAAATAACTATACCGGTGATCCAAACAGTTTACACGCGCAAGTTTTGCAATATTATGATCTTCATCAGTTAATTTAGCTACATACTTCTGTGTACAAATTTATTTTTGGATTATGAGTTATCTTACAAACATACACACATTGTTTTTTTTTCCTTTTTCATTTTGCAGGTGCATAAAAGCCTTCAAAGAATTCGAGATAGAAAACTCGCGACATTCATTCCATGGGGGCCGGCGAGCCTGCAAATAGCTTTATCCAAAAAATCTCCATTTGTTGAAACTGGTCATCGAGTATCTGGATTGATGCTTGCCAATCATACCGCTACGAGTACTGTAAGTGGCTATTATGCGAAATATTGAGGTTGTTGTTGATGATGATGATGATGATGATGATGATGATGATGTTGTTGTTGTTGTTGTTTATGCGAAATATTAAGGTTGTTGTTGTTGATGATGATGATGATGTTGTTGTTGTTGTTGGTGGTGGTGTTGTTGTTGTTGTTGTTGTTATCGTCATTGCGGTTGGTGTTGTTGTTGTTGTTGGTGGTGGTGTTGTTGTTTGTTGTTGATATTGATGTTGTTGTTTGTTGATGTTGTTGATGTTGATGCTGCCGCTGCTGCTGCTGAGAAATTTGTGCTTGCCAGATTAATCGATGTGGCAAGAAATCAGCTGGGTGTACACCGAAGGTATAAAAATCGGAAACGGATAGTGATCAAAATAATGGAAGCGGAAAACGGATATTGCAGTATAAAAGTTTCAAAGATGTTTTATTTTTCTGCCAACCCAATTGAGGTATGTAAATACTCACCAAATTTCACAAAATTTTAAAGAAAAAATAGCTTTAAGATTTTGGATAAATTTTGTAATTTTTATTTCATTTCGAACAGTCGCAGCGTATCTGTATATAATGAAATATTGCTAGATTACGTGATTTGCAACTATTTTTTGAGCATAAAAATACCAGAATTCCCGGTATTTCTATATCGGAAACGCAAACGGAAACGGATATCCGGTTACATCCTGGAAACCAGTGATATTTTTGAACTGCTAGTCATACACAATATGCAGTGACAATAAACAACACGAGCTGGGAAATGGAGATGTGTGTTAATCGAAACTTTCAACCTGTATACTTAAGTATGTCTTTTGACTATAGTCTGAAATTGACTTATGTCAGAGGTCAACTTAAGTTGTGTTCCTGCAACCAAGCCACTATTATTTTAGCTGTTTGACAAAATTTTACAACAATATGATAAACTGCGCAGTCGAGGTGCGTTTATCGATCAGTTCAAGCGTGAAGCTGTGTTCGATAATTCGCTGGCCGAACTCGATGAATCAGAGGCTGTTGTTAAAGAATTGATGGCAGAGTATCGTGCTGCTACAACTCCAGATTTTCTCACATGGGAGCCACCTCCACGTACCAACACGAGAGCGTAAAAACACCCGGTGTAACTCGATCGAGTCTGCTAAATTTTGGCAGTTTTTGTATGTTGAATTTGTAGTGTTTCCGTAAGATCTTTGTTATATTTGTGAAATTTGGTTGTTTTGGTGATGTCTGTTTTTAATATGTGAAAGAATATTCGAAATTTTTAGTAACGTACGTTTACACGCACTGATGCTGTAGTGACCCGAATAAGAGGGATTATAACAGAGGGTTTCCATTTTGAGTTGCAATAATTAGGAGTCTCGTATCCCTAATTAGAATCCATCAGTCAACATAGTTTAAAGCCCAAGTTAAATCCATAAAAGAGACGAAAGCAGAAGAATGGTTTAGACCGCCCAAAACATAAACTTTATTATGTCCAGAAAATATTAACCGAAATGGCAATGAACAAGAAGGTTTTAGGGCAAGGCAGTTTCCGAAAGATATCGAAAAGAATGGTATTGGGTGCCACTGACGTGTGGCAAATTAAAAATAAATAACAATCCGTAACGGAATAACAAAGGGGTGCCCTACAGAGACGCAAAATACTGTTTAGTAGTTACCACCCCGTTCTTGTTCGAGTCAGTGCAATAGGTGCTGTGATTAGTGACATTTTCTCGGTACTAAATTTAGGCTAAGTTTCGAACAATCCAAGTTAATAGCGCATTAATTAACTGCAGTGATTTTGATAAGTAAGATGCAGCTGAACGCTTTTTAAGGAAAGGTCAATTATTTAATGTACAAAAATATATCTTTATGACAGGGATGTGCGGTTTCGGTATCGGTCTTGGTAAAGTCTCGGGGTTTGTCTGGTCACTGTCTCGGTTTTTTGAGTCTCGGTAGGTTTCAAACCGAAACCAAAGGAGAAAGATAAGTTCTGTTTTTTTTCTGTTCAACGTTCACAATAAACGGATGTCAGTTGTATTTGTTGATTTTTTTTACTATAACGGGCCTCGGTCGACCGCAGATTCTTGTTTTATGATTGTGTTTTCGTTATTTTTAGTACTTTTGTTTTTTCATAAAGTAAATACTGCGTCCACTTTGATTTTAATGGTAAATCCAGCTGCATGTTCTAGTTAATGCGGGGTTCACGTTATAACCGGGGCAGCTTGGGACACGTTTTGTCCCTATTAGACTATTTGGTCACATTTTGTCTACTTGTAGACCCCATATCATATTCAAAAATTCGTATTTGTCCGCTAATATCATGTGTAGGTCACCTTTTGTCCTTCAATATCATATGATATTCGAGGTATTGTCTGCGAATATCATATGATATAATATTTTCAAATGTCTGCATAGTTGAAGTAACATACCCAAATTGTCCTGTTGAATATCATATGATACTAGAATTTGAAATTTGAATTTTTGAATTATGAAGCTGTGGTTTTAAGCGATTTTGTGTTGGAAACGATTTGCAGGCATGTATTTGGTATTTAAAGCACGTTTGTGCCTCTGCCGTCCAACTTTTTATCATTTATTAGTACCCAAAGGTTACACTGACCCGCTGAATATCATATGATATTCGTTGAAATTTTGGAATATCATATGATATTCGCATAAATGTCTGACAGTGTCACGTGACATACCGTCCCTTGTACACATTGATCATTTGAGAGCGGTGGTTTGTAAGCTAATGTCATATGACATTCGAGTTTTGTCTGTTGACGTCCCGCCTGCCCCGGTTGTAACGTGAACCCCGCATAATCCCTACTTTTTTCCGTCATTTTACCCGCAAAATACTTGGGGCTCATGTATAGAACAGGGTCGGATCGTTTTCCGGATGGGCTATAATAGAGTCAGTTTAACCTTTGCCTGGACTATTTTTTGCTTAGGCTTAGAAATCGGCTCATCCATGCGCTTAGGCTAAGGCTTAGGAATATGCTTATACTACTGTTTCGGCCCTGTTCTGTACATGGGCCATATTTAGCGTCAAAATGCTTTTTATTTCCCTCGGAACGTTACACTAAAGTTTGTTTCAGACTGTTCAACTTTTTCTGAAGGGATGTTTCCAGGGTGCAACCGGATATCCGTTTCCGGTAAAGTCGTTTGTTTCCGTTAATTTATATATCCTGAATTTCTGATATTTGTATACTGGAAATTAGTTATATCAATTGTTTTGTCAAAAATCTTTGAATTTTCCAATTCAATATTCGTTCCCGTTATTTTGATCACTATCTGTTTCCGTTACTTTTACTACCCATTCGTGCTGGATTATGTTGTCAAAGATTTAAACATTTTTGAAACTTCTATACTTCATTAAGTCTCACTTTCCATTAATATTTTGATCACTCCGTTTCCGTTGTTTCTTTTACCATCGGGTTTTACATCCTGGATGTTTCCCAATGATCTTTCGGTCCGTTTAATTCAGAATGCAGCCAGTGGTGAAAAATTCCAGAGCCGGAGGTGAGGCTAAATTAGGTAGTAACATGGTTAATTTAGCTAATTGTATCCAATATCTGCAATATGTTGTTAAGTAGGCAGATTATATGTCGAATAATGTAGGTATTGCAGCACAAATGGTTTCTATCAATAGGATAGCAGACCACTCAATTTTTTTAAGTGAAAGCGGATATTGTGCACCCGCTATTGTGAACACGGACAGAATATGTTCCGCGTTGCCCCAACTTTAACGTGAAAAGGCATAAGAACACAATTGAAACCATTACCTATAGTGTGCTTTGCCAAATTGATATATTAAGCCGTTTTATGATGTATGCTTATTTCACGGCTTGATACACTTTCAAATTGGTGTTAACAAAATTCTCCTATTTACATAGCTACTGCTGTTAACTTTCTGTGAATTTGAGTTTTTCATCTCACCGTATGCAGATCATTAGGTTGCCGTAGAAGGCTGTCCACCTTGCCACGCAGTACGCTTGAAGCTGTACTTGCGGGCCGCCGTTGTAAAAAGTGGTCCCGGTTTTGATCTACACGCATGGCAGTACATTACATGCGTACCAAACATACAAATAAGGTTTCTGTTTTTTCAAGAGGCTGCCCAGATTTTTGGTCAAAACCGTTTAAAGATGTCTGCAATTGCTAGTGATCTTTTAACGTAGTAAATTTAGCTCTGACATACTTTCGTTGTAACCATACTATTTGTTGTTATGTATTTGATTAACATCATGTCTTGAGGAAAACGCTAAGAAACAAGTTAGTTTTATAATTAACTAAAGGTCATATACAAATAAGCCTTTTATTAATTTGGTGAAATGCACCATGAATCACAACAGCAGCATTTAATGCAACAATCTTTTTCACAGGCGTATTCCCATCAACATCGCCCAATGATTTTAGAATCAACTGGGCCGATGCAGCAGCATGTAACTCACCACAACCAGCAACAATCCAAAGGAAATTTTGTGCAACAACCATCTGTCGCCGGAATCGTTCCATCAGTTGCGGTACAACAGCCTACTATACAAGTTCAAAATGCATCAATTACTGGGCCCAGTCAAATTTCCATTCCGGTAGTTACTCAAATGCAACGAATTAATCCTCAAAATGCTCAGGTTTGTTTTTGCTCTGTTGTGTTTACAGTGTATTACTGTATTGACCAGTTGTTGGCCTGAATGCAAAACCAAACGAATTTGTACGTTCGTACAAAAACATAAAAATATACACTCAGGTTCGAACAGTTCTGTATTAGCATATATTCTGTTGTTTTTTACATTTAACACTTGAAGTTGTTGTATTTTTGTCATACAACATATTTGGAACCTTGTCAAATCGTAAGCAACTGAATTATAACTGTTTTATTGTCGATTAATGAAAGTGGTGGAATTCTTCAATTTTTAAATGTTTTTACTTTAACTTTTCAATTGCGACTATTACTGTTTAATCACCTGTTAATTATAAACGCAGTAAAAAGCTACGTATGTTAACGTAGGATTTACCATTTTAGTTAACAAATCCACAACAGCCAGTCATACAGCCAAAACAGATGGTTGTGCAAATGTCATCTTTGACGCAAAGTGGTGCTAGCGCGGCTGGAACGGCAGTTCCTGTGAAAATTGTCACAACGGACAATGTTGCTGCTCAACCGCAAACACATATGAGGCCGATGGTTTTGGGTGCAACTGGTACGCATTTAAATATATTTTGCTAGATAACAATATATAAATTAACTGCAAAATTTAATTATTTCCAACGTTTTGTTTGGGTATACGAACATCGATAGCACTGCTCCGAGATATGTATAATTTTAGGTTCAGGAGCTGGTTCGAATGTGCCAACTACCAGTGGCATGCAACAGGATTATTTAGATCGGCGGCCGACTCACTCTCATACTTCAGCTTCACTCGCATCGGCCAGGGCGGAAAGTTCGTTATCGCAATGTGATAGATCATCAACCAGTACCGCAGAAGAAGTATGTTTTGACATAAACATCTTTGTAATCAAGAAACAACATTTTAATTTTCACACAATATTAAAAGGCTTTACTTGACTTAAGTTGAAGTAATGTAGGAGAGTAAGAATTAGATACGTTGCATGTTCTCTGTTACATATTGTACATATGTATCGATGTACGCGACTGGGTAGAAGACCGTCCATTGTGTGTAAGCGTCTGTAATATTTAGCTTGTTGTTGGCGGTGAGTTGTAATTATACTTACGCTCCTTTATGTAACCAAGATCTTATATTTTACTTTCATATAATTAACTAGTATGATCTGCACAAATTTTAATATTCCTGGAAACCAAAATTTTTCATTTTGCTGATACTGATGCCTATACCTACTATGCCATAAATGCAAACTTGAACTATAACAACACGGTTCATTTCAATCAAGAGACATCACAGTTTCATAATCAGGCGCACTATTATATGCCAGCAAGTGAAACCGACAGCATTCAATTTGTGGCAAATACCGATGCCGATAAATATATACTTTTGTGGTTTTCGGAAATTTCACGGTGGCGCTTGAATGGGTTGGGTATCGTGTTCTCGGAAATTTCTGATCGGCATTACTTAATTTTAGATTTTGTCACGAAAAAAATTAGACGAACTTGTTCAAGAAGTTGACCCACACGAACAGTTGGACGATGATGTGAAGGAAGCCTTGCTGACAATAGCGGACGATTTCATTGAGCAAACTGTTACAGCAGCAGCGCGACTTGCAAAGCATCGAAAATCAACAACGTTGGAAGCGCGTGATATTCAGATGATACTTGGTACGGTTTGGTTGCTAGCAATAGCATCGTTGTATTAGATCTATAGATATCTCGTGTTTACATATGACATGAGGAGTTCGCATAGACTTGGCAAGAGTTATCCGTTGCGACATTCATTATCCATTTCACAGCGTTCACTTAGATTTGCTTGAAAAGAGCCGTGTTTATTTTGGCCTCATCAGCTAAAAATGCGTTTTGTTATACTATACTCTTAGTTCTGTCAGTATTCAAAACGAACTTATTAATCTGGTTTTGTTTAACAAGTATCAAGCTACGCTGCGAATAACTGTTTTGAAACGGGAACCAAATGTTCAGTTCCTTAGTTGCATGGAGATTTCTGTTTCTTGGCAAGCATTGAGGTAGGATCAACAGAAATTTTTCGTTGAAGTAGGGTGGAAGAGTGGCACAGGTATTGAGGTAAGATCAGCAAAAGATTTTCGTTGAAGTCGGGTTAACGAGTGGTTGTTGACACTGGATTCTTACACATTTTGTGGCCCAGCCGAAATTTATAATGTGAAGGGCGCATAAATGCAAGAAACTATTCGTGATCAAAATTAAGCAACAACGCTTGTACATCAATATGTATAGCTACAATAGTTTGAGAACACATTTTGTGCTCTCTGCTTAAAGTTGTCATAAATTAAAAGTATTCATATATTTATGCAATCTAATGTTTTCCTATTACAGAGAAGCAATATAATATGTGGATCCCAGGTTTTGCTTCGGACGAGCTACGACCTTACCGAAAATCAAGTGTCACTGAAGCACATAAACAGGCGAGTTGTACCATACTATCAGTGTATATAGAATAAATTGTATAACTTATCTGTTGTGACAATATGGTGCTTTGTGGAAAATGACTCCCAGTAACCTTAAACGCAATTTTTATCTTTATGAGCTTAACGAGGCAAAGCCTACTCCATTGCAGTCTCGCTGGAAATAAAACTCTTCTAAGTAACACGGATCGAACTGTATTTAAACATACATAGGTTCGAATTCGCGGTCGATCAGTGAAGAAACTATTTACTTTAAATCCAGCTTGATTGCCGGTTTGTTGAAAGTCCATGCGTTGAAACATTAGCAACAGACGCTGTGGTATATTATTGTAAAATTTACAGTAACAATAACATCGGCGTAGATGTGATCAATTAATATAATTCGTTGCAAGAGTTTTTGTTTAAGCGACTTTCACTTATCAAAAAAGCAATGAAGAAAGTATAGCGTCGTTGTTGCAACAGTTAGCCTCTTTAAAGATCGCTGTGAAGACAAAGAATAGCTTGGTCACATTAAGAAATGTGTAACGGGAAACAACGAATTTGTGTATGTTGATTGGTTCAACAAGAAGTTGACGTTGATTTGATTGAATGCACATTGGTTAATTTTAGTAATGTGTTTGGATAAGTTCATTGATTGGTTCATGTGGTCTGTTGAAGTGCTGCCACGTGAGTCGAACAATTGCGTCATATTTGCATCGAAAAATTGAATGGCTTATAAGTGAATTGACACAAAAATATTATGGATTTCCGGGAATTCTATAACAGAAACGGGCATCGATTGAAACTGATATCTGGTTGCCTCCTGCAGTATTAATGTGGATCTGAGTGTTCTATAGACAATGACTAGGGCATATTTTCGGATTGTAACATTTTAATACTGAAACTGTACTTCATTTTGCCTTAATAATATTTAATAAACGCTGTCATTGTGTTTTGTTGCATTTTGAGAGCAAGAGCAGTTATTGTGGTGAAAGCTGTAAATGTTGGAACAGAGGTCCGACAGCGTTAGTTTTAATGTCATGGATCGTCCGCTGGGAAAAATTTCCTGAAGGCTTTCTGATTCAAATTGTTCGATTGGGTGTTTAAGTCTGATGCAGCTTATGGTGCATGGTACTTTGAGGTGAAGGTATTCTTTTCGGCCGGACTCTAAATAAAGCTTAAACTTTCGACTAATGTTTCAAGTTCACATCTACGCTTAGTTATAGACTTTCCTTATGCTGGAGGCTTCAAAGAATAGGTCCATAACTAAGCGTAAATGTTAACTTAAAAACATTAGTCGAAAGTTTAAGCTTTACTTATACCCTCATTATAAGCACCTGGCTCTTTTAAGTTGTATGCGCTGTAATTACTGTAACACAAAGGGAATCCGATTGACATTAAAAAGTAAAGGTGTTCGTTGGAATTTGGTTCATGGACTGTCTTCAACCACAGTTATTGTCTGCAAGACTCGGACACCAATTGAGACACATAGGTGTACCCGACAACAAGACGCACATTTATATTGATGCGTTTGGTATGTGGAGTTTGCACCTAATCACAATAATGTCTGATATCATTTGAAGCCTGTTTCATATCCGAATGCAACGACTGATCAGCGTGCGACTCCGGCAATCCTTTTCGAAACTTTTGTAGAATGCGTGGTTCATTGAGTTTAACTGCATTTTTAAGTTTTTTTACGCAGTTTTCGTTGTCGAGATTTTGCAAAAAAGTACTTAAATTTATGACCACCTTATGTGTTAACGTTAAAATTGTAGCTAATTTGAACTTATTTTAATTATACATTCATTTTCCTTCATCTCCGGTTCCGGTAACTATTGACGCGCTTCGGTTCTGGTCAGGTTATTTTGCATTTATTTCATTTGGTGGGCAAATAATTGCATTTATTTCATTTGGTGGGCAAATAATTTTGCAAATAAATTCATTTGTAGTTTCCTAATTCGGTCTAATAATATGCTTTACTACCTTTTATTTGAAATAAACAGCTGGTTCAATGTACCACAGTCGACTGTGCTTTGTACTTTTTTGCTATTGTTTTGTTGTGTCATGTATAGAACAGGGCCAGAACTGCAGTATAAGCGTATTCCTAAGCGTAAAAATGTGCCTGTAGCTTAGCCTAAGCCTGAGCAAAAAAAAGTTAATCTAAAGCTTAAGCTGACTCTATTACAGTCCCGCAGGAAAATGTTCCAGCCCTGTTCGCGACATGGGCCATTTTGCTTCATAATAGTTTAATATATTGTTTACACAATGTTTGATTAAGCTATTAACAATTGAATTTTTAATATTAATAAAAAATGTTAAATATAAATCAGTTTGAAAACAATAAAGCAACATCGAGTGGGTCTGCAACCGATAACGCAAATGAAATTGCAAATGTTACTCAGTGCATTTTGCGTTGTGTTAATTTTGCATCGATTAAGCATTCTGAGCAACGACGAAAAGACGCGGAACAAACGCCGTATATAAACCATCCGATTGGTGAGTCGGCCAATGTAAAGAACAGAGGCGGAACAGTATTATAAAGCATATTCCGAAGCGTAAACCTAAGCCTAAGCGTAAAAATGAGCATATTCCCAAGCCTATGCGTACGCCTAAGCAAAGCAAAAAAATAGTCTGAACGTTAAGTTTACTCTTCTGTAGTCCCACAGAAAAACTCTCCGCATCTGATGTTTACATGGGCCTGTAAGTCAAAGGCTACGATCTGTTCATGGGCCAATATGTGGATCGAATAACTCTCCGCACCTGATGTTTACATGGGCGTGTAAGTCAAAGGCTACGATCTGTTCATGGGCCAATATGTGGATCGAATTTTTCCGCCTGGGACATAAGTCGAAATCGACAGTAATATATACCAGCTTCAGAAATCACAGTTACAATGATTGAAAGGCGCAGTTGCATTCAGCTATGCTATAACTTACGTTTTATTGCCATAACATTAGTCGACGTTCTTTAACAAAGATTATAAGTTGCACCAAGGTTCTAAAGTGCAGAAAGACAGTTCCAACGAGCTTTTTGTAAGCCTTAATCAATCAGCTTGCGTTTGACGCCAAAGTTAACCGTTTTTGAAAGGATTTTTGTTGCAAATTTTCCACCTTCTCATGATCTTATGATTATTCTGCTTCAAAATTAGAAAGTTACAAAAACATGGATGTTTTGAAGGCCATCGTCAACTTTGTAGCTAAGATTAAGCTTTTTGTCGAAAATAGTTTTTAAATGTTATGATTCGAATATCATTGCAGATTTGTTATTTCAGGTGTAGCATACATATTAGCAGAAGAAGCTGGCATTACAGAAGTCGATGTGATTTTGGTTAGTTGCATCAAGAGTGGATGATCACTCTTGATAACAAGAGTGTGCAACTGGCTACACTCTGTGTATTAAAGAATGTACCCAGCACGTGTTGCGTTTTTGGCCTACCCCCCTTGTTTAGGGGAGGTCTGTATGCAGTTTTATATCGTAAACAACATAGTTGACCCCCCCTTAAATGAGGGGGGTAGGTGTACTGAAGCATACTTTATTGTTTATCTCTTGCTTAAACCCCCCTGATTGAGGGGGTCGAACAAAAATGCAACGCGTGCTGGTACATTCTTTAATACACAGATTATACCCAGTTGCACACTCTTGTTATAAAGAGTGATCATCCAATCTTGGTTGCATCAAGAGTCAAATAATCGCTATTTAACAACAGTGTGCAACTGGTATATTCTGTGTACGAAACAATGTACACAAGGCGCGTTGCGTTTTTGGCCAACCCCCCTATTCATAGGGGGTATAATTGGGAAATTCGTTCAATCTCAGACGGTAAAATAAATGCGCTGCAAAGTTGCTCCGTTCATATTTCAGGTGGAGGGGGGTAAGCGAAAAATGTAACGCACGCCGGTAAGTTTCGCTTCATGCATTTTGCAGTCAGTTGCACACTCTTGTTTAGAGTCGGATATACATATGTATTGTAGGGTTTGATTAATTATATAAATAGGCATGCGACATGGTAGTCTGTGAGCGTATTCTCAAACGCGAGGATATAGCACCTATTACCAGTTAGTGTTAGGTTATCAAACGGGTGAACTTCTGGCATTCACAGGTCGTGAAATTGACCCGGAAATGCGGCAAATCATATGCGAAAAATGTGCCGAATTTCTAACCTCACCAATCAGTGGTTCGAAAGCTACAAACCTATTACCAAATGGTGATTACTGATACACAAATTTGAGAATATAGCCTCGGAATCGAACTAAAACATAGACAGCAATTGGCACACCAGAGCTGTGCGTCTGAAATTTCACACACCAGGAGGGTAGATAACATACGCTATTAGTTAATGGTACAGTTTACAAGACTTACCACCAACTGATGATAGGTGCTACGCACATTTGAGAATATTTACAATAGTTTTGGCCAATGTTACTTTAAGGGGCGTCCATGTTTCTGGTGGGTCTATAAAAGAGTAGATTTAGACTCTAGATTACATTTTTTGCTTAGGCTTAGGCTTAGGAACTCATTTTTGCAACGCTTAGACTTAGGCTTTAGGCTTAGGAACTCATTTTTGCAACGCTTACGCTTAGGCTTAGGCTTTAGGCTTAAGAACTATTTTTGCAACGCTTAGGCTTCGGCGTAGGCTGAGGAATGCGTTTAATCTACTGGTACGCCCCTTAAAGTAACATTGGCCATAGTTTTAAATGTTCAATTTTATAGGCAGCTTTGCTTCACGATACCGTCGAAGACACCGATACAACGTTCGACGAGATTGAGCGTTGTTTTGGAGTCACAGTGCGTCGAATTGTCGAACAAGTCACTGACGATAAATCGTTGCCGAAAGCTGAACGGAAACGGCTTCAAGTTGAACGCGCTGCTGTTGCGACTCGAGCAGCTAAATTAGTCAAACTTGCAGATAAGTTGTACAATTTACGCGATTTAAATCGGTCGATTCCGATTGGATGGAACGAAACGCGTGTGCAAGAGTATTTTGCGTGGGCGGCGCAAGTGGTCGCAGGCTGCCGTGGAACCAATCCGCAACTCGAAGCTGAACTCGATAACCTGTTTAGCGCCAGGGGGATTCAAGTCGGATGCCGGGCGGATGGCGATTGAAGAATGATTTACGTGGTATACTGAAAGCGATTCCATTATGTTCTCAGTTGGGTTTATATGGTTGTCTTGTTGCCGACTGTGTGGGCATTGAAGATAATCACCGAAATAAACCTTTATCCCCAATTATGGCTGATTTTGCCATCAATTCTGTATAAAATTGAGTCTGGTTTATTAAATGCGATAAGTCTTACTGTAGTGACTCGAATAAAGATGAAGGGAGGTAATAAAATTTCAGGGTTCCTATTTTGAGGTAGAATTAGCGGCATAAAGTGCTCAAGCATTAAAAGTATATCCCTAACGAATTTAAACCATAGAAAATGGCTGGCTTAATGTTTAAACTGTGTGGTCCAAATGAAAATTCTAAAAAATATGGTGAGTCAAATTGACTCTCTCCGAATGAGTCGAATTTGACTCTGGCGGAGGCGATTTTGATTCAGTTTATGTAGTCCCGTAGAGCCTATTTTTGGAGAGAGAGTCAATTTGACTCACCATATTTTTATCAACCTGTAAACCTGCCTGTGACTGTATAGTTTATAGAAATAAACTTTAATTTAACCGGATTTTGTTTCAAGTAAAAGCGGATGAGCCGATCGACATTGCAAAGGACAGGATTGCTTCGATGAACCGAAACACAACTTGAAATGCTGCAGTGAAAATCCTGACAACTTTTACAAGTTATCGTTGATTAGTTGGCCTGTGCAAAGATCAGGAGCTGAACGTTTTTTTGTGGACGGAAATATAGTAACCTTAAGCTTTTAAGACTAATTTTGTTGTTTGGCTTAGGCTTTGGCGTAGGCTTAGAAATATGCTCATTGTTAGCTTATGCTTATAGGGTTAGGCTTAGGAATATACTCATTCTTAGCTGATGGCTTAGGCTTCGGCTTAGGAATATGCTCATTCTTACGCTTAGACTTAGGAATATGCTTATAATACTGTTCCTCCCCCTGTTGTTTACATTGGCTCCGGGTTTTATCGTCAGAATAACCCAGATTACGCATAAGGTTTATTTTGTTGTTTACATATTAAAGAATTCGTTCTTTACAGTAACCGATAACTACTATTCAAAATTTAAACTAAGAGTTGTGCTATGCTCGCTGTGCGTTATTGGATGCCGCGTGCACGTTTTCACGCACCGCCTCACGCCATCAAAAAGCTTCCGCCTATATTTTTGTTGACAACGCATAATGGCTCGCAGCGGCGCCCGGTACAGTCAAGTATAGCGCAACCCTTAATATTACATGATATTCAGTCTAAAAATACTGAAACATTTAAAAATTGCTGTTTCAGTCTAGCGATATTGCGTCAATAAGCGATTAACTGCAATGCCCATTCCGAAAAATTTAAAAATCGAAACGGTGAAAGCGTTTGATATTCGCTTTCCAACGTCGTTGGAACAACATGGATCAGACGCAATGGTAGGTCGATGTTTACGTTTCCAATCGCTTTTGTCCAATCAGAATTCGCAGCGCATATGTCAAGATTGTTGGGATCATACACTGCAAAAAATGGTGAGTCAAATTGACTCTCTCCGAAATAGGCTCTACGGGACTACACAAACTGAGTCAAATTCGACTCTGCCAGAGTCAAACACGCGATGAAGTGAGTCAAATTTGACTCTGGTGGAGTCGAAATTGACTCGTTTTGTGTAGTCCTGTAGAGCCTATTTCGGAGAGAGTCAATCTGACTCACCGTTGTTTGCAGTGTATACACTGTAGCGAATCCAGAAATATTTGACGGAAGTCTGTCGATATTCGCAGTGAAACAAACTTGTCCAGGTGAAGCGAACGAGAAACAAAACATTATACCGTGACACCGACCACGCATGGATGTAATTACGTTATTTGTAACTTTTCAGCATACAGATCCTGATTATTCGTGCGCGTATGTGATTTTGTCAACAAATCAGTCTTTCGAAGGCCATGGCTACACGTTTACTATTGGGCGTGGAACGGAAATTGGTAAGTTTTTTTTACATGATTATAATTGCGGTATTCTGTTTGTGATTCTACGCTATCACCTTTGGGATAAATCAATTATTTTTGTACCCTCAAGTTTTTTTTCGCATTGGTTTCAACTTAACATCTAGAAAATTTGAAATTAGTCGTCACTCCGGGCGTGTAAGTCAAGAGGCCAGCCCCCGTTGGAACAATTTGGGCCCACTTAGAAAATCGATATTCACAGTTGAGAGTTAATTATGTCGGTCTTTTGTTTATCGAATTTTATAAAACAATTTGACTCGGATTAAAATGAGTGTTTGAAGTTGCGTGTCAATGAGGTTTTGCGGGTGTCTACGGTACGTATACGGCTTAAGTGATGCTTTAAATTGGTGGTTTAGCAAATATTTTAGCGTCACTGTGACTCGAAGAAAGTAACTGCAACAGCGTTTGTGTTAATATTAAAGGGATATCTTTGGCCCTGTGGCAACATTGTGGGTTTATCTTAAGACGGATGTTTGGTTTTTGTGGGTGTTGGTGTTGTTGGTGTTGTTGTTGTTGATGGTGGTGGTGATGGTGGTGTTGTTGTTGTTGTTGTTGTTGTTGGTGTTGTTCTTGGCGTTGTTGGTGTTGTTGGTGTTGTTGTTGGTGGTGGTGGTGTTCTTGGTGTTTGGTGTTGTTGTTGTTGTTGTTGTTGATGGTGGTGGTGATGGTGGTGTTGTTGTTGTTGTTGTTGTTTTGTTGTTGGTGGTGTTGTTCTTGGCGTTGTTGGTGTTGTTGGTGTTGTTGTTGGTGGTGGTGGTGTTCTTGGTGTTTGGTGTTGTTGTTGTTGTTGTTGATGGTGGTGGTGATGGTGGTGGTGTTGTTGTTGTTGTTGTTTTGTTGTTGGTGGTGTTGTTCTTGGCGTTGTTGGTGTTGTTGGTGTTGTTGTTGGTGGTGGTGGTGTTCTTGGTGTTTGGTGTTGTTGTTGTTGTTGTTGATGGTGGTGGTGGTGATGGTGGTGTTGTTGTTGTTGTTGTTGTTGTTGTTGGTGTTGTTCTTGGCGTTGTTGGTGTTGTTGGTGTTGTTGTTGGTGGTGGTGGTGTTCTTGGTGTTTGGTGTTGTTGTTGTTGTTGTTGATGGTGGTGGTGATGGTGGTGTTGTTGTTGTTGTTTTGTTGTTGGTGGTGTTGCTGTTGTTGTTGTTGTTGTTGTTGTTGTTGTTGTTGGTGTTGTTGGTGTTGTTCTTGGCGTTGTTGGTGTTGTTGCTGTTGTTGTTGGTGTTGTTGGTGTTGTTGTTGTTGTTGGTGGTGGTGGTGGTGTTGTTGCTGTTGTTGTTGGTGTTGTTATTGTTGTTGTTGGTGGTGGTGGTGTGTTGGTGGTGGTGGTGTTGTTGTTGTTTTGTTGTTGTTGCTGTTGTTGTTGTTGTTGATGGTGGTGGTGATGGTGGTGTTGTTGTTGTTGTTTTGTTGTTGGTGGTGTTGCTGTTGTTGTTGTTGTTGTTGTTGTGGTTGTTGTTGTTGCTGTTGTTGTTGTTTGCTATGTTGGCTTCTTGCAATAAATTGGGATCATGTAAACTATAAGGGTATAAGCACTGTCAGCTTAGCTCACCAAAACAGTTATTTGTGCATAACTCGTTAACTACACGTCTGATCGCGAAAAATTTAACACCATTCGATTCAGCGATGCAAGCTGCGTCGAATGATATACAAAACGTGTAATTTTTTGACAAAAAAGTTTTTGAGATTTTTTCTGGTTGATTCAAAGCGATTCAACTGACTCATGACAAGCAGGACGCATTGCGTCTGGTTTGACACCACTGAAAATGTTTTGAACTTGAAGTATACGTAAACTTATATATTACAGTTACGAATGCTATTCAATCAATGTCGTTCATGGTTACTGGCAAGCCGTTGAGTAAAATTGTGGAGCATTTTGGCAAATTTTGGCACGGTCTTGTGTGTGAACCACAGTTACGATGGGTAAGTTTGGTCAACGTTGCGCTCAGTGTGGCATGTGTTTATCAAACGATTGTAGCCGGCACCGAAGTGCAATACCCAACAAAACCATCTCGAACTGCGCGTTTGGCTTCATTGCCAAAACTGCAATTTAATTGTTTGGTGTGTTCAGCAGGGTACGAACTGATATTGAAATAGCGATGGAAATGTTAACCCGTTAATACTGAGCCCTTGTATAGGTGGCTGATATACGTTAATTGGATATTAGGTATTATCCACATGTTATGTACCGATATGAACCGTACCGAAAGGGGATAAAGTCGCCACCCTCACAGTCCTAATTTAGCTTTTGTTAGATAACGACAGTGGTAATTTTATGCATTTTGTACGAATTTGTAAATTTCAGCTTGGGCCAGAAAAAGGTGTAACTCACCTCGCGACAGCGGCGATTGTAAACGCAATCTGGGATCTATGGGCCAAAGTTGAATCAAAGGTATGTTTTGGTGATTTTGACTCAATTGAGTGTTAAGGTTCGTTGCGGGTTGTTGCCATATGTAAAAAGCATGACCCTTGTTTGATTCCCTACGGAAAGCCATAGTTTTGCTTTAAGGAGACATCATGAGTCTACAATTTAAAACAGATCAAGATTAATATACCTGAACTGTTAATGTGTAATGTATCAAATTTCGTCAGTAACTTTAAGTATTTACTTAATTTAAGTACACTTTTAAAAACAACAAAATCGTTAAGTAATTGCGTAGCACATACTTAAGTACTACGTCGGACTTAAGTAGGCTTTCATAAACTAAGCCAATGTTTGTAATATTTGACAATTATATGGAAAATAACGTGAAAATAAACGATTCTGTGTGTAAGTTTTAGAATTTATATTATGGTTTGGTTTAAATTGTACAGAAAGCCGTTTTTATGTTTTTGTGGTCTTGGTTTCCTTTAACTTTCGTTTGGCTCCAGTAAATTTTACAACATTCGTACGCCGATGCTGGTATTTTTATCCAGGCAAACTTTAATTCGAAATGAAATTGTGTACATTGTGACTCTTTGTTTTAGCCGCTGTGGAAATTGCTTGCCGATATGGTGAGTTGACGAAATATAATTGACTCATGTTACTTTTAGGGCCGTCACAGTTTCTGCCGGATCTGTAAAAGACAAGTTTTAATTATTTGCAGAAAGCTTATACCTCAGACAGTGAGCAACTTAGAGCAAACTGTATACTGTAGTGACCTGAATAAGAGCGGCGGACTGATATTTATTTGGCCTCTCCAGAGGGTACCCCTGTTATTCGGTTACAGACTGTTATTTATTTTTAACTCACGCTCCGCCATCCTTCGTTACTGATATATCCGATATTGCAAATGCAAGGTTATACTTAAGAATGTACTTTCAAAACTTAGGTAGACTTTACAGTTTCGAATTCATCTTTATTTGGACCTGGCGTTATTTATGCACTACAATTAGGGACAATTGTAATTGATGGACTCTAATAAGAGTTTAGGGACTCTATCGGCTTACGGACTCTTATTAGGGATGCGGACTTTTGTTAATTGTGACTCAAAACGGGGACGCCGCCCTCTTATTACCATCCTCTTAGTCGGGTCGCTACAGTAAGCTTACATTCTAACCTTTTTTGCTTCGGTTACGGCCCTAAAAGTAATATTGGCCAAAAATTCGTAAAATTCAGAACATTTTAAACTTTTTGGCGAAACGTAATGAAAACAATTGCTGTTATGAGATCTGCAGGTACATTATTTATACAATTGTGTATCCATAACGGGTTCTGCTATGAGTAAATTTTAGCATATGAGTAGCTTAAGGGCATGGTTCAACCGGAATTCGTGTTCCGGCCGGAATTCCTGCAAAAAATCAATTCCTGTCCCTGTTCCTGTTCCTGCATCGAAAGATGCAGGAACCGCAATTTTTACGGTTTTGTGGCAAATTATTTATAATCATTTAAATATTGAGAAACTGTGTCTTTGAAAATTTTTTATATATGTCAAAATTACTGTTTTTGTACCTCAGTTCAATTTTGTTGCTAAAAAATTCAATTCCTGTTACTGTTTCGGCAAAATTTAGTTCCTGTTGAAACAATACTTCAGGGTAAACGTAAACTCTGTCTACCCATCCAAATACTTCAAATCTAAAATTTGTATTGCGATTATCATTTGAAAATTGCGTTTAGTTTTTCGTTCAGTGGACTTTGATTGCAACTACGACCCGCCCCCCCTGTTTTTCTTAAAATAGTGACCGCGATTTTACTAAAGCTTTTTTGAGATTTCGTAGTGTTTATATGCTCGATGCGCGTCGAACTTAGCTTACGTCATCTGATCACGTTTTTCGCGTTGAAAGTATACTTTGCTTAAAATTCAGTTCAAATTGAGTTTAGGGAAATATTAACGTGAGAAAAAAACTAAAATTTATGGGAAAATGTTAATTGCCATCTTTTTTAATTTGAAGTTTTATCAGTTTTATTTTGCTGAAAATTTTAGCCGCCAAAAGACATTGTTAAATGTATTGATTTCCAGTATATGTAAGTGGTTGAGGTGTACTTTGTGCGAGGCTTCTACGAATAGTACGCATTTTGTGACCAGAAACGACCAATCAATACAACAGGCCATAACAGTGGTTTAAACATATTGCTAAGTCTAAGCCGAAGCCTAAAAATGAGCATATACGCAAGCCTAAGCCGAAGAAGAAAATTAGTCAAAAGCTTAAGCTTACTCTGTTGCACTGCTACACGAAAACGTTTCGCACTTGATCTTTACACCGGGCCCAGAAACTGTGATATACGCCGGTCGCTGCTAAAATAATGTTAACAATTTTGGTTTGTAATGAGTACGGTTCAAAATTTAAGCAGGGTTTCGGTACCTTTCATCGGTATATATTTAGCAGTTTATAACGCTGTTGTATACTTGTTCAATATTTAATGCCATACGCTTATGCTTAGACGTAGAGGCTAATGCTTACGTTTAAGATATGGCTGTATGCAAATGCGTAATTATGTCGTGGGTCCGAACGCCGAGGTCGACCGCATCGGCGGCAAAATGTTCGTGAAGGGCTCTATGTGGTACTGCTCAAATTTAGAGTTAAGATTGGAAAAGGCGTTGGCGAAACCTAATATATAATGAGCCTAAGCTTATATCTGTGTGAAAGAAAGTGCGGATAAGCTGCTGATAATCGTAGGACATTGCTTTTGTTTGAGTATTGGGTTTTTAATTGCGATAACTATTGTTTTATCTTATTCTCAGTTGCGTACAGCTGTTATCAACCGGTAGCTGTTTTGGCTTCTGGCACAGTTCGCTCGTGAGCGTTTTATTAACCAATATCAAGTGTGGATGATGTCCACCTTGCAGAAGAGTATGCAACTGCTTGGGCTGTGCATGGTACTAAATGTACCAGCACGCGTTGCATTTTTGTTCGACCCCGCCTCAATCAGGCGGGGGGAGTTTAAGCAAGAGATTAACAATAAAGTATGCTTCAGTACACCTACCCCCCTCATTTAAGGGGGGAGTCAACTATGTCGTTTAATCACACTAACAATGGTAACGGTTTATAATGCTATTGTCTTAATACATCTATCCCCCCCCTAAACAAAGGGAGGTAGGCCAAAAACGCAACGCGTGCCGGATACATTCTTTAATACACAGAATGTACGCAGTTGCACACTCTTGTTATAAAGAGTGATCATCCACTCTTGCTATTATCAAGAGTGGATGATGCATATTTCAGCAAGAGCATCGTGCAGCTGGGTACATTCTGTGTAGAAAAGAATTAGAGATGTTTCGGGGCCAGGATTTTATCCGGGGCCGGCGCTAGCCGGGGCTAGCAAAATATCCTTAACTTCAAATTTTGTGTACCTTTTGTGTAAGCATGTACCTGGGAGCATGGTACCGTTTTTATTATATCGCGTCATGCGACAGTTTGCTGACACTCCCATGATGTGATTTGGCAGTGTCATTAACTTACTGTGCTGTGTTTGGATTCTGGCTTAATTGTTGCCACGGGATGTTTAGCTTAGATATTGTAAGTATGTGAGACATGCTTGTCCTAGTTCAGATGCAATAAATGCAATGCACATTGTGTTGTATGCTTGCTGGCAGCATACGGTCGACTCATATAGACGACGAAAAATGCAGTTGGAGAGACGGGCTGCGTGGCGCAGTGGTAGAGTGTTCGCTTAAGGATCCGTAGGCTGAGCGTTCGATCCTCGCCCTGGAGGCCCGCTTTTCCAGCTGCTTAGTTAAAAACACACGAACTTTTTAGTTTCCATTCCAATAGTGGTCAATGTTACTTTAATGAGGCGTAACAGTAGATTATGCGTATTCCTAAGCCAAGCCTAAGCCTAAGCGTTGCAAAAATGAGTTCCTAAGCCTAAGCCTAAGTCTAAGTTTAAGCAATAAAAATGTAATCTAGAATCTAAACCTACTATTTTATAGACCCATCAGACACCTGGACGCCCCTTAGAGTAACATGGGCCCCAATAGTTATAATCTTGTTGTTCCCATTCCGCTTCCGATATAATCTGGTTCCGTTTTACTCTCTGTTTAGATCCTTTTTGTTTTCGTCCATGGTACCGTGTAACCCCGGCCCCGATGCCGGCGCCAGGACCCGGCCACTGGACATCTCTGGACAGAATGCATCCGGCACGCGTTGCGTTTTGATCTACCCGCCTTATTTAGATGGGGTACTACCTGTGCGAATTATGGCATTTTATGTATCCGGCATCAAAAAAGCTTGGCTTATAGTTTAATTTAGAGTTATTGCATGTGACTGCCATCTCCTATAAATAAGGGGATCGGCTAAAAACGCAACGCCCGGTGGTACATTTTGTGTCATACGGAACCCCAAGAGTTGCGCACTCATGTATCATACACTCTTGCTATTATCAATAGCTACAATGCAACAAATGGTGAATCATGTGACTCTCTCCGAATTAGGCTTTTCCGGACTACACAAACTGAGTCAAATTCGACTCCGCCAGAGTCAAATTTGACTCTCTGAGCGACTCGGGTTTAGTCGACTTTGGCTCTGGCAGTGTCAAATTTGACTCAGTTTGTGTAGTCCAGAAAAGCCTATTTCGGAGAGAGTCAATAATTTGACTCCTCACCATTTTTCGCAGTGTAGTTTCACCCGTCAGAAATTTCTGGATTCGGCAAGCCTGTATGTACTAAATTCAAGCTTGACTTTTGGAATGAAATTAAACAATGTCTTCTGTAGAATTTGAGTTCTGTTAGTCGTAGTAAAGATTGTTTTAGCTCTTGTATACGTCAACCCCCCACAGTTTTCGAATTTTTCGGAATTTGGCGTAGTTTAAGATGCTTGACTTTTGTTTTAGGCTTAGGGTTAAGTTTTGGGCATACGCTTAGGCTTATGGTTAAACTTTGGGCCTAGGCTTAGGCTTAGTGTTAAGCTTTGGGCTTAGGCTCAGGATTAATCTTTGGGCATACGCTTAGGCTTAGGGTTAAGCTGTTTGGGGGGGGAGAAAGTGTTCAAGCGCCTATGATTTAGAACTGACGCAGTTGACGAAAAGCAAGCAATTGATATTTTGGAGAGTGCAAAGGCTGGAATAAATGACCGAGGTATGTTGTTATACATTTACTTAGAATAATTAAATTTAAATATTAAACATAAAAAAGCTTATAATGTATTTGTGTTTTTTATACTCGAATTATTTCTAATATTCTGAAAAAGGTTTATCTCATTTTACTCATCTGCTCATTTCAATTGCTCAAATCTGCGCTTTATAACGTAATTAATATTATCAAGAGTCGATAATGACTTATTTTACAAGAGTGTGAATCTGGGTACATTGTGTGTATAAAAGAGTGTACCTAGCGAACGTTGTGTTTTGGCCTGCGGCACCACAACGAGTCCATAGCTAAGGAGGGGGTCTATGGGAGCTCAACCACCCTGGGAAACTGTACCCCTACCTATAATGTTTTCAACCTTGCTTGCAACTCAACGAATACCCTTTATATGCCCCTGTCTGTAGAAAATTTTTAGCACCCCCCTAGCAAGGTGAGCTGGCTACGGGCTTGGACCCTAAGAGTTGCGTACTCTTGTATCATATACTCTTGGTATTATCAAAAGTAGACCATGCTGTTTCGACCGCAGTATTCAACTGAATATATTCTACGACCAAAAGAATGTACTCAACCGTAGTATGTTTTTAGTTTATCCCACCTCATTTCTGTGGATGGGTAAGTTTTTTCGACGCGTAAAATATATGGCTTTGTACTGTGCGAATTTTGGTAAGTTGCACAGTACAAAGCCATATATTTTACGCGTTTAAAAAACTTACCCATCCACAGAAATGAGGTGGGATTGGATGGGTAAGTTGTTTAACCGCATAAAATATATGGCTTTGTACTGATCGAATTTTGGTAAGTTGCACTGTACAAAGCCATATATTTTACGCGTTTAAAAAACTTACCCATTCACAGAAATGAGGTGGGATTGGATGCGTAAGTTGTTTAAACGCATAAAATATATGGCTTTGTACTGTGCGAATTTTTGTAAGTTGCACAGTACAGCGCCATATATTTTACGCGTTTAAAAAACTTACCCATCCACAGAAATGAGGTGGGATTGGATGGGTAAGTTTTTTAAACGCATAAAATATATATGGCTTTGTACTGTGCGAATTTTGGTAAGTTGCACACTCTTGTCGAAAATGTTGTTCACAGGGTCATCATCGACTCTTGGTACTTCGCAGAGTTCCTATCGGAAGTAAATTTTGTCGGCACCGGAATCGGAATCGGAATTCCGTTGGAACCCTGGCCCTTTGTATATGGCTTGAATTGAAACTGTTTAAAATGTAATTTTATTTTTTTAACTTTTTCTGTATTGTCTCGCTAGACACCACGTTATACACACAGAATATTGGGTATAATCTAAGCTAAGCTTGTTGAATATACAACTCGTCACCAAACATTATTCTAAAGAAAATGAATAAACCTAAGCATAATCCTAAGCGTAAGCCTAAAGCATCATGATGGGCGACGAATTGTCAAATCGGTGAAATTTGGGATTACAAGTTGTCGGGCAACGAGTTGTCCGGCGACGAGTTGTCGGTCGACGAATTGTCGTGATACATACCAAGCTCGTTCCTCTATATAAGGCAAGTTACCCTACGGTCAATTAGTTATGTTTTATTTTAGAGAAAGAACTTTTGGATCACGGTTTGCCATCATATATAACATCCATTGGTTGGCTTGGATTCAGTAACGACCTAATAAAACAGGTGACTTTTGCGGTAAGGATTTGCAGACCCTGGGCCTACGGCGGTGGCTGAGGGTAGTGGTCACGGCGTCTACGGACAGCTTCAACCGTTTCCAATATCGACGGCATTAAAAGTATTCGATGTTAGGACAATTTTCCATCCAATCCCCCTGTAGAAATGATTTTGCGCGTACGTTTTCTTAGTAGTAAAAATATGTGGATGCGGCGCTGGGGGAGGGGATAAATTAGGCTGAATATATAATATCGGTCGGAACAAACACATAATAAGTCGTAAACAAACCATTAATGCGCCGGTCACAATAAAAAATGTAACGTTGCCACGAAATGTGTCATAAGGTAGGGTTAACGCGTGATAAGTGTAATCTTTAGATGGGCATTAGGTTAGCTCTATACTTCTAATGAGACGTCCGGCGTCGTCCGTCACTGTCCGGCGCAGTGCGTCAAGGCTGAGCGTTATTTTTCATTATATTCACTGCTAATGCTAAACTAATACCTCCCCCCATCAATTAGCGGGGTATGGTGAAACGCAACGCGTCCTCGGTTCATTTCTTCCGCAGACGGAATGTATCCAGTTGCATACTGTTGTTATAAAGAGTCATTATCCACTCTTGGTTTTACCAAGAGTGGATGATCACTCTTTATAACAAGAGTGTGCAACTGGGTACATTCTGTGTATTAAAGAATGTACCCGACACGCGTTGCATTTTTGCCTTATTTCGCTCCTTTATTTAGAGGGGGTACAAACAAACGGAACCACGCGAAGCATTATGTATCCGGCAACAAATTGCTCCGATTATAATTTAATTTAGGGTTATTGTATGTGACAGCGACCCCTCCCCTCTAAACAAGGGAGATCGGCCAAAAACGCAACGCCCGGTGGTACATTTTGTACAATGCGGATCGCAAACAGTTGCACACTCTTGTATTACGTATGCACTTTTGGTTTTACTGGCTGTTATTAAGCGGATACTCGAATTTACGCTAATGCAAGCTTAAGTAGGCATTAATAGTTGAAATGGTAATTTTTACATTTTAGCTTTGTACGGAAGCTCTTTCGCAAGGATGGGTTAAGTAAGTATTGCTTAGGATACTCGTAGATGATATATTCTAACTTGTAAGCTTACAATTAGCCGAAATCTCAAAGTTTAAATTTTATTTGGTTAAAACTTTTTTTATGCTTCTGTTTGATTGTTGTTAGAGTGGTACATGTTTTATATGGTAAAAAGTTAAACTTTAAAGGGCCATAACTATTGAACCGGGGACTCTGCAGCGCAACAAATGGTACCGTTTAACTCAGCGCGTCGAAATCTATAAAATAAACTATTTTTTATTTAATTCCTAGGTGGGTCCATATTCCGTACCTCCGCCGGAATTGCCATGCTAATATGTCAACGCCGAAAAATTTGATCAATTAATAGCTTTAATTATACAGATATGGTTTGAGGTATACTAATTGTTTGGTTCTGTGAAATAAAACACGTATTCTTCTACCCACCAGCGGATCCAGGAGGGGGTTGAAAACGTACGACCCCCCGCAAAAAAATTTTCGTGATAAGATGGTAATGTGTAATGAGATGGTAATGTTCCTTCTACCTTACAATTTTTTCGATCTCAGAAAATTGGCACATATATAGCATAAAGTTGCGTTTCATAACTTTTTCCACTTCGATCCTTCGTCAAAAATTTCTGGATCCGTCGCTGCTTACATAATACGTTTCAGCTTCAAAATGAAAATTGGAAACGATATTGAAAACGATAAAAGCCGAGCTGGTCTTATACGCAGTTTAATTGGGTTTGACAAAGCTTTGGTAATGAACAGCCACTGTAAATTTCAGTGAGTTGATTTTAGCTCAAAATGAAAGTTGAATTCATACAGAAGTCTAAGCTCTGCGTTACGTTTGTCAGAAGTCACAATTGTGAATTGATTGAACACATTCTGAGGTAATTGATCAACTCATCCGGAATTAAATCAGCTCAGAGTGAATTAATATTTACTGGTATTAACTCAGAAATAATTAGGTAATTCTGTCTCCGAGTTGATTAATCAAGTCACTGGAATTTACAGTGTATTTTAATTTTCAATACCATTTGGGAGTGAAAATCATTTTGTTTATATTTCGTGATCTGTTGTTGTTTTTGTAATAACAAGCAAAAAAATTATGGTCAACATTTTTGCTCGAGTTAACTGTACTCACTACTTTGTGCTTATAACATAGGCAGGAAACTGATATACTTGAGGTCTGTTCATTGAAATACGAGTGTGTAACTCAAATGTAAATAGAGGGGTACCCTCTGGAGAGGCCAAATAAATATCAGTCCCCACGTCATCGAGAACGGTAACATTGGTTTTAGATGATGGATTCAAATCAACGTTGGAACGTCAACGAAGCCGTCGAGTATATGCAATCCATGGTCGAGTTCAAACCGAAATGGATCGAAGAACCAACGTCTCCTGATGATATTTTGGGTCACAAAACAATTGCTGAGGTTAGAAGTGTAGGCTGGATTGAAACCGTTAATCATTACGTCATATCTTGTGGAATACATCTCGTTGGACAGTGGGGTGTAGGGCGTCCATAAACAAAAGGACCCAGGGCGATGATTCTTCCCGAAATGAAAAGCTACGTCCCGTACGGAATAACCAGTTTAATAGTATTTGGTTCAGATTTAGGTAGCAACTACTATTGGCAGTATCCCTTAAGCCTAGCGCAATTATTAATAATTGGTTTGAATAGCAGTTTGGCGTATAACATTTTGATTTCAGAGACTGAATCCACTTGGTATCGGTGTGGCTACTGGTGAGCATTGTCAAAATCGAACGATGTTTAAGCAATTTCTTGCGCACGGCGCAATGCAGTACTGCCAAATTGATGCGTGCCGTGTTGGTGGAGTGAACGAAATTATTGCAATATTGCTGCTTGCCAAGAAATACAATGGTAATCATGGGTTCATCTTGCTCAGGGCATCGGAGTCAAGGGCGCTGTCAGTAGGTTTCAGGGTTAAGCCATGATCTGTGTTGTTCAGGGTCTAAACAGTTTTTCACATGGTAATACAAGATACACTTATGAAAATTTTTTTATAGAATGTAACTTCTGGCTTTTGGAAATTTCTTGACTACGCAATTGTCAACGATATTTTTGGGTTTGTAGCGACAGGTTGTTGTGGTCAAGAGTGGATGATATATAACAATAACAAGAGTGTGCAACTACGTATATTCTGTGTATAAAAGAATGTACCCAGCGCACGTTGCGTTTTTGGCCGACCCCCGCTTATTTAGAGGGGGGTTGAAATTTGAACAGAGCGAAAGAAATACATAATATACCATGCCAAAGAGTGCTCCGTACATTGTCTAAAAACTAAACATTATTATATCATAGGACATCGCCCCCCTCTAAATAAGGGCAGCTACAACAAAAATGCGCAGCGTCTTTCCATCCTGGTTGAAAATTATTTTTCAACTGCATTAAAAACTTTGTGTTAGGTAAATTGTGTTCGCCCCCGACTGAAAATCTTCTCGGCCTGTCTATTAACAATTCTTGGTTGTGAGGCTGAGGGTAGACGTTGTGTCGTAATTTCACTCTCGCCGTAGTCCATACTTGATTTGGGCATAGTTTTTGTTTGGGGTTTTTTTTTGTTAGTACTTTACGGTCTTTTCCGTTCTTCCCTCCCCCCGTCAGGGTGCATTTGCGCACATCCGGTGTTATTCTTCTGGGGTAATATTTAAACTGGTTTGGGGGGGCGATGTATTAAACTAGCTTATCCGCATACCACCATTAATAGACAACGGCGAATAAATCGTAAAATATATGCCTTGCGAAATTTCTGAAGAATTGAGAAAAAATGTAGTTTTTCAACTTGAACACTAACCTTGCTGGATTGTAGAAGTCAAAAATGTCTCGCTACGCTCACTCGCGAAAAACTTTTGTCTCAAATCGGTCATTCGGTTCCGAAATGAAATACCATCTACACACCGCCCATGTGCATACATTTTAGTTATATCAAGGGTCGATAATGACTTTTTTTGACAAGAGTGTGCAACTGAGTACATTCTGTGTACAAATGAATGTAACCATCGGGCGGTGCATTTTTGGCGTCCACGTCTTTATTAAGGGGGTATAACTTGTGCGAACCATGTCACTGGTTTGTGTACGGCATCTAAAATGTTCCGCTCATCGTTTGATTTAGGGATATTGCATGAGATAGCGACCCACCCTCTAAATAAGGGGGTCGATTAAAAACGCAACGTCCGGTGGTACATTTGGCATCATGCGGGACCCTCAAGAGTTGCATACTGTTGTATCTTACACTTTGGTTATATTTAGTGCCGGTTTGTCCACATGCCGGTGGTGCGGGTCTGTCTGAACTGGTGTCGCATTTGGCGGCGTTTAATTACTTGGGCGTTTCTCCGTCGTTGGATAACGTGTGAGTGACATGGGTTTTTTGATTTAGTGTTTACTGCTGAAATGGATTTGTTTCGTTTTGACTACTGTATTGACCCGAATAAGACGGGGAGGGGTAATAAGAGGGGCAGTCCCCGTTTTGAGTCCGGATCAATTGGAGTCCGTATCCATAATAAGAGTCCGTAGCGGGTAGAGTCCGTAAAGCCTAGTTAGAGTCCATAAATATCAATTAAGCCTAATTGTAGCGCTTAAGTGACTCCAGGACCAAATAATTTGAGTTCGAAACTTTAAAGCGTACTGACATTTTGAAAGTACATTTTTAAGTATAACCTTGTATTATCGCTCAAGCTATTGACACAAGACAAATAAACGTTAATTCAACGGATAATTGCAGTACCGGATATATATCAGTGACGAAGGGCGGCGGAGCGTGGGTTAAAAATAAATAACAGTCCGTAACCGAATAACAAAGGGGGGTACCCTCTGGAGAGGCCAAATAAATATCAGCCCCCCCTTATTCGGGTCACTACAGTACCTGATATTGCATTTACATTTTTTAAGTTAGCCTAAAGTTGATTTCTTATCGCTAGATCTATATAATTAAAGCTGGAATGCCGCATATGCGTGTTTTGGGCAACGTTCCAGCATTACATTGTTTACAATATTTTCTTACAACAGGAAGGTTATTTCTTTTCCCGTTAAGCGCCTTTAAACACAATTATTTTTCTTCTGCATTCAATACAATTGTCTACTTGTACAGTGCATTGTTGTTACTCGCTACTTATTTTTCAATCATACTTACAAAAACAGTATATAAATTCAACTTTTTCTACGTTATCTGGTTTTCTGTTTCGAATAACAATTTTCAGTGGGTAAAGTTTAACAAATTTTTACTCGCACTTTGAGCATTTTTGCCCTCGGGTATACCCGCGTCAAAATTTTCTTACCCGTTCCACGTTTACACGTGGGTACCCGCGTGTAGCGTGCCGCTGTAGTGATACATAGTTGAAAAGGCGGCTGCTGTTAGAACACTCGTTGTTATATATCTATTTTCATTATTTTGGCTGTTAACTTTGCATCTAATAAAATCAGGGTTGTTTTTTTCCGGAAAAAATTATGACTGGAAAAAATGAATTTTTTCGTTTTTTCCGGAAAAAATTATGACCGGAAAAAATGAATTTTTACCATTTTTTTCCGGAAAAAATGGAAAAAATAAAAAAATCATTTTGTTCCGGTAATTTTTTCCGGCCAACAAACCTGAATAAGATAGCTAAATTTTAGAATGGTCGAGTACACTGATCACTTGCATCAACATTTTGTCGAACCTGCATTGGTATCTCGTGGAAGATGTTTGCTGCCTCAAGTTTGAATCAATAGAATTTAGTTTTAGTCGTTGGGCTTTTTAACGTTGTAATTCTGCTTATTTCTGGTGCAAAATTACCTTGCAGGAATCGAATTATCACAGCGATATAAGGGGATGTAACGAGTTTACTGTAAAGCAATCAAATATGGTTTATTGACAGGTCGATGTAAATCTTTAATGAATTTCGTAGTTTTCAGAAAAGTGAAACAAAACATTCATTAAAATGTGAATAATGTGGGGTTTACGGTCATCAATTGTGCGCTGGGTACCTGTTTTGTCACTATGCCCATAGCGGTACACACTGATTTTTTTTGCTACACATATGGATACCAACAGAAAATATAACGTTATATATAGCTAGGTTTTCAAAATATTGACCTTCTCATATGTGTAGAGTCAAGATGTCTGCTTGCAGCCCATATAGATAATAGCGTAATGAACCTTTAAGCTTGCACTTTAAAACGGTTCAGTACAGTGAGTTTTATTTTGCAAGTCGGGTTTAGTCTTTTTTTACAATATCTTTCGAAAAAATCTAAAAAGCTACACTATATATAAATGTTTTAAAACAATCGCTAGGTACCCATATGGGTAACTAAGCGAAGATTACTTACCTATACCTATAAACATAGCTGACAACGTATTTATATACGTTATTTCTACCTCCTGCTATTTGTAGGTGAGAAAAGATGTCCCAAACGCACAATTGATAACGTGAACCCCGCATATCGGTCTATACTCTTTAAAAACATAAACTAATTTGATTTAAGATCATGCTAATCCAGCAGTATTAAACTAACTTTCTAGATTAACTTAACTAACAGTTAGGTTAACGCTTAAAGTCATTTTATATCTTTTCTATTCTTAGTTTAAGCTACACTTAATGAATTCTGAGATACACGTAATTTCTGTGCTATGCTCTTGTTCATTTAATCCAGAAATAAGTTTAATTTAAACTCGTATTTAACTTAAAAATATGTTTGTCTAAGTTAAACTTATAATTCTACTTCAATTATTCGGTCAAGTCGTTTAAGTTTTACTACTAAACTAATGTTCAAGTTTAGTTAAGTTGAGTTTAGGCTTAAGTTTTTAGAGCAAATTGTGAAATATTTCGTGTTTTTGACCAGTTTTACGCCATTTTCTGGCTGATATATATAGTGTTTTTAGAAACCGGGTTACGCCGAAATGTTGAAATCAAGCATTGAAGCGTACAGTTACCCAAACGGATCCGCTTGGCAAAAGCTGTTTGCCGATGGTATCTATTCAAGACCGAAGACTGATAATTTAATTTAATATCTGTTGGTCTGGCCAATCGTGGATTATTACTCTTGACGCAAGGAGTATGCAACTTACGTACCTTAATTTTTGCAGTTCAAGATGTACCAGCGGGCGTTGCGTTTTGGCTTTACCATAACTTTGAAATGTTTGGTGTCGCGGTCACATGAAACATAATCGTTTGAAAAAGTATCGTATTCGGGTTGAAACTTATATGTTGCATTGTGTATCACAACATATATTTTCATATCGAGTTTACAGCCACAAGTAATTGGAGTTGGCCAAAATTGCAACATGCGCTGGTGGATTCATTGTTTTCTACACAGAATGTACTCAGGTGCGTACTCTTGTGTGAATTGTATTCACTCTTTGCCGAACTAATTATGTTCACATATTCCTTCTCGCTTTGTTTTTACTGAAGTATAAAGGAACAAGTTGATAGGGGCATTGGTCGAGTCGTATTTAGCGAACGAATAAACGTCATCGAAAACTTGTTTTCGCTTCTACGGTCGTTAGAAGATTATTCTAAACCCTGTTAAAAGTATCTGATTTATTGATGGTGTCCAGAAATTTCCAAACGATATATCCATCCGATCTTGTTCCCTGTAAGAGCCAATGCAAGTTGGCGACTCGGCTTACCTGGTCGGTATTTTTGCATCTGGTTTGCCGATAATGACGCACGCGGTTGTAGATGTAGTTTAAATTGTAAAATGTTTTAGTAATAAATCCTTATTGTATTTCAAATTAAATATCCGGTTGAAATTTAGTTTTTTAGTAGGGAACACGGCTGGCGTAGTAGAGTTTTTCATATAGCTGTATTTTGGGTCGTTTTGAATATATAACAACAAGGTTCTTAACGTATGAGGGGTACAATACATGTAAAGATCATGCGGGGTTCACGTTATAACCGGGGCAGTTTGGGACACATTTTGTCCCTATTAGACTATTGGGTCACATTTTGTCTGCTTGTAAACCCCATATCGTATTCAAAAATTCGTATTTGTCTGCTAAAATCATGTGTAGGTCACCTTTTGTCCTTCAATATCATATGATATTCGAGGTATTGTCTGCGAATATCATATGATATATTTTCAAATGTCTGCATAGTTGAGGTAACATACCCAAATTGTCCTGTTGAATATCATATGATACTAGAATTTGAAATTTGAATTTTTGAATTATGAAGCTGTGGTTTTAAGCGATTTTGTGTCGGAAACGATTTACAGGCATGTATTTGGTATTTAAAGCACGTTTGTGCCTCTGTCGTCCAACTTTTCATTCATTTATTAGTACCCAAAGGTTACACTGTCCCGCTGAATATCATATGATATTCGTTGAAATTTTGGAATATCATATGATGTTCGCATAAATATCCGACAGTGTCACGTGACATACCATCCCTTGTACACATTGATCATTTGAGAGCGGTGGTTGGTAAGCTAATGTCATATGACATTCGAGTTTTGTCTGTTGACCCGATATAAGTGCCCAAATTTTAATGTTGACGTCGAATCAACATGGGACAAACCGTGTCTCACCTGCCCCGGTTATAACGTGAACCCCGCATCACGGGGTGAACGTTTTTCTGCGGTACTTACTGCAATAGAGTAAAGCTGGGGCTTTAGACTATTTTTTGATTGGGTTTTGCTTTGGTTTAGGTATAAGCTCATTTTTACGCTTAGGTTTAGGCTTGGGAATATGATTATACTATTGTTACGGCGTTTGGCTAGGAGTACGGTAGGGTTTAAATTCACTAAATTAAGAATATTTTGAATAGTAGCCAGGGAAGTTTAGCGTCAAGCCGTACTTCTTTGCGATTTAGGCTAATTTATGCGAGGAACATTTTCAGTTTGGAACGCAACGAACCTTTCACTGGATGTTTTTATGGAACATAAACCTTCCCTTTCCAAAACAAAGGCTGCACAGCTGTGACTGTTTTCAACCCATCTTGTCATAGACGTCAAGGAACTAAAGTACTGCAGTAACCCGAATAAGAGATGGAACTGCTTTATATTTGGCCTCTCGAGAGGATACCCCCAGTTATTTGGTTACGGACTATTATTTATTTTTAACCCGCACTCCGCCGCCCTTCGTTACCAATATTTAATCCGTATTGCAACTATCCGTTGAATTAAACGTTTATTTGTATTGTATCAAAAGCTTGAGCGATAATGCAAGGTATATATACTTAGGAATGTACTTTCAAAACGTTGCTGTGAAGTTTCGAACTTTAAACTTTATTTGACCATGGATTCATTTACGCACTACAGTTAGGGAGAATTGACAATTGTGGACTCTAATTTGGGTTTACGGGCTCTATCCGCTTACGGACTCTTATTAGGAATGCGACTCGTATTGTTTGAAACTCAAAATGAAAACCCCTTTTTCCGGGTCACTACAGAATATATTTTCAGATGTGACAGTTCGGCTTTTCGAAATTTTATAGCTGAAGCCAATACTTTGACGATGATAATACAAGTAGTAGTACTAAATTAAGTATTTGAAGTTGAGGCAATAGTAGACACAACTCTACTCACCTGTATCCGCCCCTGAGGTACTACCGCAGCTTTAGTAATTAAATTTTAAATATTTTCTTTTTATTTTTGAATAATTTTTAAGCCTAAGTAGTTGTTTAATTTATTAATTTAAACAAGGCCCGTAACCAGCTCACCTTACTAGGGGATGCTAAACATTTTTCATAAGGGGCATACAACGGTTTTCGGTGACTTACAAGCAAGGTTGAAAACTTTCTAGGGGAAGCGGTAAAGTTCTGGACCAATTTAAACACATACGTGGCGTTTCATATCGGGTTCGGAGCGCTATATATTTCAGACTTTACAGTATCGTTGCTTATAAATTTGGGCGCCTGTACGGTACGTCTCGTCCATAAGCTGAAACCAAATCCTAAACCTGAGCATAAAAAATTTATCTAAAAATTTGAAAATTTCGAAAACTGCGAGGTCTGTATGCACAACAGCCAAAAACTGCAAGTTTAATTTTCCGTATCCGTTTCTATCGACGCTTATATCTGTTTCCGGTGTTGGTTAGTACTGTTCCGTACCAACCCATGGGGGATTTGAAATTAAATTTTTGCATCTTTATTGATTTTAAATATGGTTTTATAGCGTTAGCGTTGTCGGCCCATGTAAAGATCAGGGGCGGCGAGTTTTTCTGTGGGACTGCAATAGTGTTAAGTTTTAGACTAATTTTTTGCTTGGCTTAGGCTTAGGCTTAGGAGTGTGCTCATTCTTACGCTTAGGCTTCGGCTTAGGCTTAGGAACATGCTTATAATACTGTTCCGCCCCTGTTTTTTTACATTGGCTTCGTTTTCTAAGCTGTGGGTTTACGTTCGGTATACTGGTCACAAGAGGGTTTTGCGGAGCCGACAGTAAAACTTTAACTTTTATTTTTCTATACGGAAACTTCCCAGTTTTATTTAATTTAGACTCGCTTGCGGTCGTTTTGTAATAATTGTTTTACGTTGTTCGCATTAAAAGAAATATAAGCTTTGTTGTGATAATGTCACTATTCGTTCCAATTGGATGTAAGTTTTTCGTTTAATAATGCGGTATATCTATCAAAGCGCAACCGCAATTCCGGTTCCGGTAGTGAAATGTCGTTTGAGGAATGAATGCGGTATTTTTTCACCGGAGTTTTCCGATTTTTTCGGTATTGAAAATTTTTCTCATTCAAAAATTTAAGAAAAATTGGCATTACTTATTTTTCTAAAATTGTCTGAGAGTGTATTGCTAAAATTGTCAATTTGGGGCCATGTTCCAAAAATTATCATACGTTTCTATAGCTAAAGCATTTGTTTTAGGATTTTAGCCTTCTACATGGTGTGTTTTGTTTACACCTTTAAGACCGATAAAATAGCGTTAAAATTAATTTTTCGGTGACAAGTATTTTTGGTTTTCCGGTTCCAGTATTTTCTAATTCCGGAGCGGGAAATAAACAATATTTGCCGGAGCAGGAGGTTAACAAATTTTGTCGGACCAGGAGGCGAAGCTATAGGCGAGGGGTTAATTAGTTTAAGGTTTAGCAAATATCGAATGGTATAAATATTTGGGTTTCACGCTTATCCATTTTTTACGAAATCTCGGCAATTTTTTCCCCAGAATTGTACCAAACGTTTTGAACCAAACAAATAAATTCTGTAAAACTATGTGCAAAAATGTATTACTGAAATTGTTTGGAACCTCCAGCGAAAATTCTACCGGAACCGAAGCCGGAGGCCGATTTTGTGTCGGACCTGGAGACACGACTCTGGTTCTACACTGCTATGTGTATACTAAGGTACAGCAGGAAGTTAACATTTGACACCAACATAAAATCTATTTTCGGTTGCGGCTGCGGTTTGGCGATAATTTTAGCATCTGGAACCGTTCTGGCTATTTGACATCAAAGCTGTTCTCTACAGTGGCTTTGTCTATAAGTTTAGAAATTGTTGAGAATCGCTGTTTAGATTATTGTTAAAATTAGCAAATTAAGTTCCTAGGTACATTTTTATTGCCGAATTTTGCTTCACTTCCGGCTAAGCCAAAAGTTATTGATACATCTAAGGCACCGGTATTTTTTGCTTCCGATCGTACCCTAGTATACGCATGTGAGTTAGGTTGTTTAGAAAATTTACTAACAATGACCCTCTTTCACTGCTTAATAAGTTTTTTGCGCATGCACATTTTAGCCCGTGCAAAGATCAGGGTCGGAACGAAGCTTAAGCTTTGGACTAATTTTTTCGCTTAGGCTTAGGCTTAAGAACATACAGTAGTGATCCGAAAAAGAAGGGGACTGATATTTATACCTAGTGTTATTCGGTTACGGTCTGTTATTTATTTTTAACCCACGTTCCGCCACTTTTCGTTACTGATATAAATCCGGTACTGTAGAGGACTTTAATTACTAAGTAACTAGGGTTTCGGGACTCTATCCACTTACGGACTCTTACTAGGGATACGGACTCCTATTTTACTGGGACTCAAAATGGGGACACACCATGTTATTACCCCCTTTCTTATTCGGGTCACTACAGTACCTATGCGACTGTTACAGCCCTGTTTTATACATAGGGCCACATGCTGGCGGATTGTGTAAACTAAACATGAGTTTAAGTCTCAAAAAGTTTTATTAACAAATGACGAGTAGACATGTTTAATTATGAAATATGCTATGTTATATTTAATAAACCCCCGTCCAATATTTAGAAGCGCAATGAGTTAAACTTTAGGCAGGGAAACAAGCAATAACTATCTCATATTAGGGCCCATGTAAAGATCAGGGGCGGAACGTTTTTCTGTGGAACTAGAATGGAATAAGCTTAAGCTTTATACTAATTTTTTGCTTGGCTAGCTTAGGCTTTAGGCTTGGGCCTAGGATAAACTCATTCTTACGCTTAGGCTTAGGCTTAGGGTTAGGTTTACGCTTAGGAATAAGCTTATAATACTGTTCCGCCCGGTTCTTTACATTGGCCCATACCAGTATAGGTTGCGTGCTTATTTCGCACCGTCTTTCGTTCTAGTGTATCTTATCATCCGTCCAGATTCAGCAGGTTTAAAACTACGGTTTTTCATTTCAGATGATTTTGATGCTGGGCAAAACCGATTTTTAACGACAATTTCGAACACTTTGGTTCACCGGATATTTGGATTGTGCCATTTGGGTCCGGTAAGACGCATCATATGTCTTGCATCCTACGTTGTATCGTTGTCCACGTCGTGTGGATATTGAAGTATAAATAAGTTTCAAGGATGTTTTATTGTTCTGCGAACACAACTGATGCGTGCAAATATTCACACCAGGTTTTCTAAAATTTTAAACAAAAAAATGTCGGATGCTTTGAAAGTTTTAAGATTTTGAATGAATTTCGTATTTACTTCGTTTCGAACAATTGCAGAAATATGTGTTCTGAAAAATTGCGATATATACCTGATTTATAGCTAATTTGGAGCAAAAAATAACAAATTGTCCGTTATTTCTATAACGGAAACGGACACCGATTTTTACCGGGATTGGAAACGGATATCCGGTTACATCCGGCCTTAATGAGAGCATGTTTGGTCGTCAAGTCGTATACAATGTTGAAAACAGTTTACTCTTGCAAAAGGTGTTTTGTTGATGAAATCGAACTTCACTTGCACCAATTATACGGGATACCAACTGTGGTCTGACACCGCTTCTGGCACCGGCAGAAAATGGGCAGTTAACCTTTAAAATTTGGTTTGGTCAGGATCAATTCTTAGGCTCAGAATAAAAATTGGCACAATTTTTGCCATAGGTTACTGTAATTTTGGTAAAAATTATTTTTTGTATTTTTATCCTGAGTTTAAACATTCAGTTCGATTGTTTGTATTGCTCGCTATATTTTCGAAATCGTACTATTACCGAGCATTGAGAAAACTCAAAATTATATCGGATTTTGGACAATTCTTTAAAAATAATTAATAGCAGATTTAAAATTTATTTTAATTACCTAATTTTACTCGACGTCCGGCTTCGACAAAACTTTTTGATCATTTGCTCAGGTATTTTTCATATCAGATGTTTCATGGATTTGTTTGTTGAAACAGTAAAAAAACGTGTTTATCGCTTTTAGTTTGTTCCAATACCGCTGGGTGACTTTTAAAGCGAGACTCAACACAATGTCGTTTGTCTTTTTTGCACAAGTAAAAGTCAGGGGCGGAACGTTTTTCTGTTGGACTGCAATAGAGTAAGCTTAAGTTTTAGACAAACTTTTCACCTTGACTTAGGCTTAGGCATTAGGATTAGGAATATGCTCATTCTTACGCATAGGCTTAGGCTTCGGCTTAGGAATATGCTTGCAATACTGTTCCGCCCCTGTTCTTTACATTGACCGTCTTTTTTTAACATCTGCGTCCATATTCTCAAATGTGTATAGCACGTATTATAAGTAGGTGATAAGTGATGTAACTTTTGAGTCAATCAGCTGCGTGCCTTGGATATTCGCCGCTGCCACTGCACCGAAATTCACAGTGCTATGTGGAATTGCAGATTTTCAGCTTTCGTAGTTCCGTTGATTTACAATTTGACAGACAATAGATGCTACCCACAATTGAGTATCTCGATACTGAACGGAATGTTAAGAAATACATATTTCTAGTCAACGTGGTTGCAATTTTTAATCCTAAAATATTCCTCACAAAACTTTTCAAGAACGCGATCTAATTTGCATATATATATGTTGTCTCTTGTTTATGCATGCAACAATCATTACAACAGCTGGAATACTTACCAAATACGTATGTGAAGCGTTCCAGCTTTTATAGATTAATACTTAATCGACGTTTATTAATTAAAGTACAATAAATTCAATTCACCGAGAAGAAATGTTAATGCCCGTCAATGTTACCACAGAAATCGTATACCATTATTAACGAATAGCTCGACGAAAATCATATCACAGTAAAACATAAACAAAAACAAACAATAAAACTATAATATTTCTGATATTTAAGAAACATTTTTCTACATTTAAGAAATATAATTAGCAAGGTGCACTTGAAATGTATTTCTGTTATAACAGAAAAGTTTTCAAAAACGTTTTGAAGCAACGGCTGAAAATAAACGTTTTCCAGTTATTTTTAGGAAAATTGTCTTAAGTATCAGAAAAACTATTCAGATTTGCCGCAGAAAAATTTTTTATGAATAAATATAGAAGTACTTTTTTGTGTGTGCGTGTATGTGCAGTGCAAAATCTCCACAAAACGTGAGATCCCCTCGAACTTCGTGTGGCAAGCTCTTATTGCTGAGCGGTGATGATAAACGCCTCCTACCCGTGAGGATGTGATCCAAAACATAGCTTGAATTTAATTATCATACGAACTAATAAGCATTCTTGTGAGAAAGGGTTAAAATACAATTATACAGCAACCGCTATTTTCAAAAGCGTTGCTGATTAGTTTAATTTTTCATTTATACATGAAGCTGAATACAAAAAATAGCTGGCTACGGTCACGAAGTGCAAACTTGAAGCATAATTGCTAATATATATGTATATATAATATGTATATATTACTGATCTATATTTCTGAAATTTTTAAAAATTCTGTAGAATTGTATGGCAATATTCATAGTCCAGCTTCCTCAGTAAGTTTTCACACCTTAATAATAAAACAAAATATGATAATATCAAATCCGGCAACAGTTGAAGTCGAAACAGTTTCCAATAGTTTTTTTACACAATTATACCAATATTTCGCCTATCGTCAGAGTGGTGCTGTGAGTCGATGTTCGGCTTTGAAGAGGAAGATGGATCTGGTTGTTGTTGTTGTTGTTGTTGTTGTTTTTGTTGTTGTTGTTGTTGTTGTTGTTGTTGTTGTTGTTGTTGTTGCTGCTGTTGTTGTTGTTGTTGTTGTTGTTGTTGTTGTTGTTGTTGTTGTTGTTGTTGCTGCTGCTGCTGCTGCTGTTGTTGTTTTGCTACACTGAATCCAATTGATGGTTTAGCTACCAGCGTCGTATCATGTGGCACATGTTTCGTAACAGCTCCATTCGTAGGCGTCACAGGAGGCTTCGGAGCGGGTGGTTTATGAGCAGCTGCTGGTTTTGGTGTACTCTCACGCGACGAACTTTTTCGATTCAAATGAAACAAATCGGACATTCGTTGAAAATATGACCATTTATGATTTTCGACCGGATGTGGCACAAGAACTGCTGGATTTACTACACATGCGTACGACGGAACCATGTGTATTGACGGATGTTGTCCATGAGCGGTTACCGGCATTCCAGCCGCCGCTGACGCCGACATACCACTATTAACCGGAAGTGTAAAACTACTTCCGGGTGCAAAGTGCTCGGCGGTATGCTTTGATTCAGGATGCCGAAGGCGGACCTTGTAATTGCTACCGTAACCACCGGGATTAAACTTGAATCCTGGCTCAGGTGGTGACGGTAGAGACGCTTGGGATTGCTGACTGAGCAGTTGTCGTCTTGAGCGAGCGCTACTGTTTCCTCCGTTGTCGTGTTCGCTTGAAAAGAAAAGCCGACCAATAGACCGGATCACTGAAGCGACTGGTGAATTATTTACTCGACAGTATAGAAATAAAATCGCCGCTCCAAGGGTTAATTCACCAATAAACAACGCAAACGCATACCACGAATTGAGCGAAGAGTTATTTTGAATCGCTGAAATAGCGGCGTCAACTTGTTTTTGCATCATTCGGTCAAACGTTTTAAACTGTTCACCTTTGCTTACAACTTCAGCGATAAATTTAGTAAAATTCAAAGTTACTGCGTTACTCGCGCCGAGTTCTTGTTCAAAGTATTCGCTAATATTTTTGAGCAACGGTATTTGAGGCACTTTGATTGGCTGTCGAAAGAGTTCAGACGCCGCGTATTGGTCAGTGATATTGGGCATCGAAACAAACGCGAACGGATTGAACGAATAGTATGCTTCGAAGCGTTGGGTACGGCAATCGTGATGTCGTAATGGTATACTTTGATCCGGCATCGATAGGCCACATCCGCACGGAACCCGAATGACACATTGAGCACAAGATTCCACCGGAACCGGAACTCGATGTTGACAGTACAGACGCCAATCTTGTTGGACAGCGGCCATGAACCAATGACCGCCGCCTAAATCGAACGTTTGTACAGGACTGCGAGCTTTGTGGAGGGTGATTTGACATTGCCGAGCGACAACAGAATGTGGCTGCATTGTAAACAGTGCAATTTCACAGATTAATTTGTTCGCCGGAAGCACTGGAAACAGCGTTGGGCAACGCTTGTAGCGGTCGCCTTCGCATGCGCTAAGTTGTTTTCGCGACAACAAAACGTACTGCGTCGAATCGTAATTCACTCCGATGACGTCGTATCCAGGTTGAATTTGCATCACCGTGTCGGTTTGTGATTGGTCAACGCTCATCTGGCCATAGGTTACGCCCCATAGTTGAAACTCCATATCTCGATGAGTAATTGGCAACCGGAGTGACACGATTATTTCAGCGTCTCTGGCGAATACTGCTCTGATCATTGGAGTTCGATAGTAAACATTCAGCTGTTCGACGTCGTACGTCAACGACGACCCACCTGAAGGCCCGGTCCCTAGTTTACGGCTGAGTTGTTCGAGGTTTTGTCGCAACGTTCGTGGAGGAATCAGATTCGCTGGAATATATCCGCGTTCCATTTGTGTGATTGCATCGATTAAAATGTACGCAGATTCGACTTGATCTCGCCATTCGAACATTAGAGTGGTCCATTTCAACGCTTCCAACATCAAATCGGTTTGTTGCCGGAAATTTTCAGCCAACGCGTTTACCGCGGACGTCAAGTTGGCGAATCCGACACGGAGTTCAGCTTGAACTTTGGTGATGCCTTCGAGATTATGCGATACAAATTCAAATTTTCGATCCACATTTTTGAATCCGTCGATTGACATTTTGGACATCGAAATCAGACGGCCATTTACACTTTCGAGTTCAGCCGCTGTTCCAGTTACACGATCATTTAGTCGATGAAACGCCGCTCGGACTTGCTCGGCATCGGCGCCGCCACCGCCAAGATTACAGCTCATAAACACAGCTTCAATAAGACACGCAAGTCCGCCGAGAACTCCACGACGCTTTCTTGATTTTGGCGTTCGACTAGTTGCTCCCATCGACTCGTTTCGTATCTTCTCGCTCGAACTCAACTCATCGCTCGCAGTCGATTCGTATTCTTGCATCTCTCGTGCAGTTGGCATCAACAGCAGCTGTACGTCACCGTACAGTGCGTCCATTTGTCGCATAAAGTTGCCGTAAGTTGTCCACAAACTTGCGTTTAACGACGCTGACAGACGGCAAAATTGTTGATGAACTACTGATCCAGCGTACTGAGCGCTTGTTGATTCCCAGTGTTGCGGTTGCGTATCGCGTCCGGTTTCCAGTCGTTCACACGGTGGAAACGACGGCGGTTTGGTGATTTTGTATTCGATCGGGATTACAATATGATGATCCACGTAGTCTTGAGCGTTGTCGAGCTTACCTTCACCATTAAACACAACAGCATAGCGTGGATTTAGACGAATTCCAGATCCGGTTAAATTTAAATTGAGAACGTCAATTTTGGCACCAGTCGGACCGAGTCGATGAGTATTTATTGGAGCATCATGGCTCATTACGATCCCGTCAGGGTAGCCGATGTGTCGGTTGAATGCAAACGCGATATTTGATATCAGTGAAAACCATATTGCGGTAGTGACAGTCGTCGACCAATAATTGCAAGCCATGGGTGATTTTCTATTGGTGAAGTTCTAAAACGAAAGCAAACACTAATTTTACTTTTAAGAATACTCGGTTTAAGTTTGCTTCGGTAGGGCACAATGCGGCATACCGGCTTGTAGCCAGAGGGGGTAAACCAAGTTTACCCCCCTAAAACATTGTAATCCGCTAAGTTTCACCTCGAGTTTCGGCTGGCAAAATTGTCCACGTGCCCCTTGTAATAAGGTTTTGGCTGTCTCCTCTAGCATGACGATCGGACTATAGGGACATGTTGGAATAAAGCCAACAGCTACTTACAGTAGCGGTTTGAGAATCAGATGTGAAATTAGCAATTAGTTTTCACGGAGTTTAGTTTCATAAATCTGGAATGTACTACTTAAGCTAAATTATTGTGGTATTTAAACTCTTTCATTCATAGTGTGTACTATGAGCAACTAAATGCAAACAATATATACACACGCTGTGCCCAGTAACATTTTCTATAAATTTGCACACTGTAAAATCTTCGTCAGACGTGAGAGCTCTTTTCGGCTCGAGCGTCATGTTGCTAGTGGTCGTACTAAACGCCTCACGCCCGTCAGACTGGGATTCGAATCGTACACTGACATTACTTCTCGGATGAAATTGAAAATATTCATGTGAGAAACGGTTACCAACTTCTATATACCCGTCAAATGTAAGCCCACTATATTTTTCGTCAAAAACTAGAATACTCACTTGATTTTCGACCAGGGTATATTAATTTATAAAAGTTATAAAGTTCGTTAATTGGTTCGTATCGCGTAATTCGTAAAATACTAAGTCTAATTAATATTAATGCTAAATTACTTAAAATTAAATTTTTTATATTTATTCCTGTTTCTGCTCGCAAACAATTATCCAAACCATCAACTCCTATTAAACATCGGTGGAGAAAATGATTACCAATACATAATTGGCTGGCTGGCTGCACAAACAGATCGAAATACAAATATTTCCAGTTCAAAATTACGAAACATTTATCATTGAATATCAAAAAAATTCATTTTTGTTGAATAAAACATTTCAAAAATAACTTAGTTTCCGAAAAAAAAGAGTTTCTTCTTAAGATTTAATGATATTATTTCGCAAATGCCTAAAAAGTACAGGTAACTGTCAGTATTGACAAAAATATCTCGTGATTGCTGGAGATGTACTGATATTTATATCATATGTCTTCCGATTGGTTTTATGGCCAATGTTACTTTCAGGCGCGTAACAGTAGATTAAGCGTATATTCCTAAGCGTAAGTCTAAACCAAAGCGTTGCAAAAATGTGTTCTTAAGCCTAAGCCTAAGCAAAAAATGTAAGCTAGAATCTAATCCTACTTTTTATGGACCCACCAGAAACCTGGACGCCCCTTAACATGGGCCGATTTTATAGCGCAACGCAACATTAATATTTTTAGCTTCGTAAAAAGAACACTTAGTAAAAACACTTCAATATATACAATGGTGGATACAGGGGAAATGGAGAGGTACATCACCCCCACCGGCTGCCGAGTGTAAATTTTTTCAGGATTAAACCAACGTAAGCTAATATATATATTATATATATATATACGAGCAGAGATCCTACAGTATATAACTTCTTAAACCATTACAACAATAACATTTCAATTAATACATCCGATCAAAATCAATTTGCATTCCAGTATATCATTCTTCGGATTGCCTCAGCAAAAGTTGGCGTTTAAATATTAAGACATTCCAGTTGCCTACTGGAACAAATAGCAGTTTGGGGCATAACAACATATATTGGCGTAACGGCAGGATACGACCAAATTATTAAAGTAACGTTTCACTGTGTGATTTTTGAGCTCATCCCACGTAAAAATGCTGTTTGCACATTGGTAGAAAAACAAACACGGTTGTCTAAACATATAAATAGTAGGCATGCGCAAACAGTTTAAACTTTTAATTAATTAGTCACTCAATCCACATAGTTTTTGTTGTTAATATAATTTTTCAAAAGTTTTTTAAAAATAATAAATTTATCAATGAGATTATAGTATATACACTGTCGGATATATCTCGTAGGCCAATCTGCTATTCAGACCAATTACTAATTTGCCTATGCCAATCTGCTATTTTATGTAAACCAAAATTTCAAATTTTTTGCCGAAAATATATTTTCTCTAAATTTTGACTACGCCCCTGTTCGAAGCGATGAGTATCAAAAATAACGGCTTCAAAATCATACTTTTCATCTGTCAGATGTTTTTTTATTTTTGAAAACAGCGAAAAAAACGCCTTTATGAAAGTGCGTAAAATGTAATTGAGACGTTAAGTTTTGTTATTTTTAGTTTTTTGAATTTAAGAAATTTTTAAAAAAACAAACTGAGTTGTTGAAAAAAATGATAAACGATCCAACTATTAATCGCAGCGACTAAAAATGACTCAGAAACAGCAGTTTTTGGGGAAAAAACACCGTTTTACCTGCAGATATTTGATGTCAAACACAGTTGAGGTAAACATTTAAAACTGTTAGAAAAGTGTAAACATCAGGGGGTGAACTAGGATTATAAGCATATTGCTAAGCCTAAGCCTCAGTCTAAGACTAAGCCTAAGCATGAGTTTTTTCCTAAGCATAAGCCTAAGCCAAGCAAAAAAATAAACATTTAAAAATGTTAGAAAGGTGTAAACATCAGGGGTGAACCAGTACTATAAGCATATTCCTAAACCTAAGCCTAAGTCTAAAACTAAGCCTAAACGTAAGAATGAGTTTATTTCTAAGCATAAGCCTAAGCCAAGCAAAAAAATAAACATTTAAAAATGTTAGAAAGGTGTAAACATCAGGGGGTGAACCAGGATTATAAGCATATTGCTAAGCCTAAGTCTCAGGCTAAGACTAAGGCTAAGCGTAAGAATGAGTTTATTCCTAAGCATAAGCCTAAGCCAAGCAAAAAATAAACATTTAAAAATGTTAGAAAGGTGTAAACATCAGGGGTGAACCAGTACTATAAGCATATTCCTAAACGTAAGCCTGTAAGAATGAGTTTATTCCTAAGCCTAAACGTAAGAATGAGTTTATTCCTAAGCCTAAACGTAAGAATGAATTTATTCCTAAGCCTAAGCCAAGCAAAAAATAGTCTAAAACTTAAGCTTATTCTATTTTAGTACCACAGAAAAACGTTCCACCCCTGATCTTTACATTGGCCGTCGAACTTTGTTTAGTTAAGTTGACGCTATACGTGGTCACTGTTCTCTTTAGGCACGACTCGACGTCGTCCATACGGAACATTTTTTGTGAAAATTTGTTTCTCAAAAATTTTAGTGTTTATGCCAATAGACAAATGATTATTTCATCTTTTACGTATGTGTGAGCGTTTTAGCTTTAATAATATAGATCTAGTGCTGGAGCTAGGAAACTAAATGAATGATTTACATGATTGCTAAAGATCCACAGGGACAGCTACCGAAGCAGGGACAATTTATTAACGGGTGACAAACAACGGTGCAAATTTCGGGAGTGAGGCGAGCCAAAAGCGTGGGTATTAAGTTTTTCAAATTTAAATTTGAAACCTAAATTTTCGGGGTTTTTTGAGTGTCAGCGATATTCCCTCTGTTGCTGTCCGATGGCACGCCAGATATCCTTGTTTCTGCCGTGACTAGGGACCGACTATCACCTAATTTTCAACTGTTATACGTGTGCCCTTGACTGTTTAACCCATATTTTTTACGCGTTTTTTTTATTATTAAAAGTGAAATATATCGAGTATAGTAGACTATAAAGTTTGATAATGTAACGAATACAAAACAGTGAACGGAAACAACTTGTGAATCACGCGAAATTTGTTTTCGCTAAAACGGATCCATGTAAAGATCTGGGACGGAACGTTTTTCTGCGGGACTGCAATAGAGTAAGCTTACTAGCTTTGGAATAATTTTTTGCTTGGCTTAGGCTTAGGCTGATGAATATACTCTCTTAGGCTTAGGCTTGTACGTTTAGGCTTAGGTTTAGGTATATGGTTATACTACTGTACCGGCTCTGTTCAATGCATTGGCCAATCAAAGCACGGTTAATAGTGAATCGTGGCTGAGGACAAAATTAGAAACTTCGAGGAATTATTTTAAATAATTAATTGCTCTCATTCGTTATAATGAAACATTAGAGTAATAACAGATGAGACTCCGGTATTTAATTAATTCAATTTCACAAATTTAGGCTGATTATTTTTTTTCAATTTTTACGAAACTTGAAAAATATTTCAAAACACGCAAAATATTGGCACTTGAAATTCAGAACAGAACAATGTCTCGTTTCAACCTGGCAAAAAGTGGCCAATGTAAAGAACAGGGGCGGAAGAGTTATATAAGCTTATTCCTAAGCCTAAGCCTAAGCCTAAGCCTAAGCAATGCAAAAAATTAGTCTAAAGCTTAAGCTTATTATATTTCAGTCCCACAGAAAAACGTTCCGCCCCTGATCTTTACATGGGCCCAAAAAGCTACCCGTTCGATCGAACCAGAGGGGCGACTCTTTCAGTTCCCCTTTTTCCAAGCATACTTTCGTGAAAAACGAATTTGTTGCAAGAAGCAAAACAACAAATTTGTTTCAAAACATTGACTTTTGACAATCTCAGTGTGTACGCGAACAAGAATGCACTCCTTAAACGCTTTATTCGCTTAAGTGCAATTGCAAGAAAAATTGCAAGCGCAGAAGTGCAAGTAATTAGCAAAACAAAGAATATTGTAAAAATGGACTTACATAAAACGCAGACCAAATCGTTTGTTTAAGCGTAACGGTACGCTATTTTGACGTCTGTAGCCGTGTCTTGTGTTTAGGGATGAAAATTTTCCAGGGCTATGGACAACAGGTTTGTTGCTGTTATTATTTTTTCGTGAATTTTGAACAGGGATGCATTATCATAATAATAATAATAATAACAATAACAATATCACGTTATGTTTTAACCGCTTTAGTTAATAAACATTTTTTCCTGTAATACGACAACGGTCAGAAGTTGATGCTATCTGTGGACCCGAAGCCAGAGGGAAGCAAGGGGGATGGGTTTAGCCCACTGGAAGAGTGTTGCCCACCCTTGAAATTTTTCACCCTAGCGCGGTAAGCAATTGAAAACCCTTGTATGCAGCTCCTGAAAAGTTTTTAGCCCCTCTTTGCAAGGTGAGTTGGCCACGGCGCAGGGTGCAACCGGAATTCCGGTTCCGGTAGGGAAGTCCGGTAATTTTCACTATCCGGTTCCTGTAAGAAATCCGGTATTTTTTCACCGGAATTTTCCGATATTTTCGGTATTGAATATTATTTCTCATTGGAAAATTTAAGAAAAATTGGCATATTATTCGAACTTATTTATCTAAAATTGTCCTAGCGTAGATGGCCAAAATTGTGCCACACTCCATAATTTATCATATGTTTCCACCTGCTGCATGTGTTTCAGGATTTTGGCATTCTAAATGGGGTGTGTTTACAGCATTAAAAACGATTAAATAGCGCTTAAAAATGAATTTTTCGGTTACAAATATTTTATATTTTCCGGTTCCTGCTCCGGTTCCGTTATTTTCTTTCCGGTTCTGGTTCCGGTATTTTATAATTCCGGTTCCACCCTGCCTATGTGCTGGTCATCTCGCTTGCAGAACCTGAACCGCTTAACGAATAGAGTATACTATGAGCAAATCTGTGTACTTAAGCTTGTACCTGAATTAAAGCACAAGTGAGCAGTGTTTATTATACAGATATACGCAGCACGAAACCTTCACAAGGAGTAGTAGTCTTCTTCGACTCCGGCATCAGGCTCTTATTTTCAAGCGGTGATAGAAAACGGGGGGTACTTGGGTCATATCCTGGCTTTAAACCAGGTCTCAGACTTAATGAAAAATATTTTCCTGTGAAACCGGTCGGTTTTTGAAAACGGTCACCGGTATATCATTTAGCACTATTTCAAGTTGTCAACTAATAAATGTCTTGGCCAACGTATAGAGCCTGGGTGGAATAGTAGTATAAGCATATTCCTAAACCTAAACCTAAGCCTATGCAAAAAAATGAGATTATACCCAAGTTTAAGCCTAAGCCTAAGCCTAAGCAAAAAATTAGTCTAAAGCTTAAGCTTACTCTATTCCAGACTCACAGAAAAACGTCCCGCTACTGATCATTCGAAGCCTAAGCCTAAGCCTATGCATAAGAATGAGATTATACCGAAGCCTAAGCCTAAGCCTACGCCTAAGCCTAAGGAAAAAATTAGTCTAAACCTTAAGCTTACTCTATTCCAGAATCACAGAAAAACGTCCCGCTACTGATCATTAATACATGGGTCAATAATGTCTTAATATCTCGAGCGGCTAAATTTTTATTTTAGCTTCAAGTTCATTGCTTCGTTATATCTTGTGAACAGTCACCACTCTAATAAATCGTTAATAAATTTCCTAAAATGCAATATATATTCTCTTGCAATTATAAAAATTAATTGTCAAATACAACAAGCAGCAACGACCGTTTTTGGAAATGTGAACAATAAAGCATTTTGTTGCAGGTATTGCGATTCCACTCCCAATCACTTTTATAGAAACTTTTATTTCGCATGATTTCTCATATTCATGAGCCGCATGAGAAAATGTCACAAGTTTTAAAAATTATAAAATTTATTTATTTATTTTGCAATTTCTTTTTTAGATGCGCTATTCTACAGCTTGAGAGCGGTGTCAATTTCATAAAATAAATAAAATTTCAACTTGCATATATATATATATATATATATATATAAAATATATACATATATATATAAATATATAAATATATGTATATAAATATATATTTTTTCAAACATTATCATGGCCGCACCATATTCAGCCAAACGAACCCTTGGAGTTGTGACATTGTATAATTTTACGTTTACCAGTGCCGTATCACAAATTTTTACGTGGAACCTTTTTAGCCACTCAAAGGCTACAACCTTACTTTCCCTCCTCGCAAATGAACCATCTGAGTTGATTTTCTTAATGACTATACCGTTGTATTAATCTATACACATTTCCTTATATATTTTTTATTTTCTAAAAAATTGTTTCAAATACAAAAATTCAGAAGTCAGTTAAACTATATCAAGCTACTTTTCAGCAGTCAAAAGGAATCCGTTTATTTTTTGGAAGACCAGTTAGCGATTTAGGCTTAATCTTAGTCCCGCGATAAAATGTATTCTTTAAAAATATTTTTGTTGTAAGAATTTTTTCAAAGTTTCAAATTCGAGTTCACAATTTAATTTGAAAAATAATTCGGCCCATGTAAAGATTAGGCGCGGAAGTTTTTCTGTGGGAATAAAAATTAGTACCTAAGTTTAATCTTTAGACTATGGTTTTTGCTTGGCTTTAGGCTTAGACTTAGACTTAGGAATATGCTCATTCTTACGCTTAGGCTTAGGCTTAGACTTAGGCTTAGGAATATGCTTATAGTACTGTTCCGACCCTGTTCTTGACGTTGGCCATTCCTTTAAACCCAATGCTTTTTGCAACAATTACTTACCGTCGCCTGTCGAAAGTTGTAGGTAAAACATGCGTGAGAAAAGTAGTCTGTCCGTCTGATGAGAATTGTGTCAAATGCAATTGATATCATTTGATATACAAACAATATGAATGTTGCGTAAAAATTTCATAATTTTAAAGTTCACAAACTAATTTTAAAATTAAATTTGACAGCGGCGACACTTGAGATGCCACGAGTCGTTCGTTTGAAGCATAGTCACATACGACTTGTTCAATTTGATCATTTTAATTTTGGAAATATTATACAGAAACCTTTTTATGCAAATTCCACAATATCGTGCGTACACCAGGTGACTTTTGAACGGGTACTGTGATGATCTACCAGTGGCTGTCTTAGACTGGTGATCTTTCTAAATATGCCAGACGTGTTAATTTACACTGGACAAACTTGGTAATTACAAATTTTTGGTTTACTCAGTCATTTACACATCACTGGTGTCTTCGGCAAAGCTGCCCAGTACCAGCTGGTAAACGTTGGTCAGGTAGGAATAGTTTGATGCGGGTATACCAGCGGGTAAAAAATTTCAAAATGCGGGTAAAAATTTGTTAATCTTTACCGACCTAACATTTTCGTAAGAAACGGCGAGCAGTGTTTCAAAGTATACATAGCTATTACTTCTGATAAATAAAGCGTTAAAATGGCAAGAAGCATAATTGCAGTTGATGTGCAATATTACCTGGTGTTACATTTTTTACTTAATGGTTTGTTTTGAAAGTTACTAACCAGTCGTAGTGGGACTACATTTATTGAGCGAAGCTCGAACACACGTAAGCAATTAAGGTAATATGCAAATTAGTTATTAGCTAACTATTCATTTATCGGTTTTGGAGGTTTGTAAGCAATTTTCGCAGATTCCTCGCACCCAAAAACCCTTCAGCCACCCTATAATTTTTAGAATAATTTAAAAAATCCTAACTTTGTTTTGTCAATTAAGCTAATATGCAAATTAACTATTAGCTAACTATTCAATTATCGGTTTCGGAGGTTTGTAAACTATTTATTCAAATTCCATGGACCTAAAAACCCTTTAGTGCTGAAATTATATTGCTTTTAACCTTGATAATTAGTGAAATATTGTAAAAAGTCCTAATTAAAGCCTTATAACCTATGCTAATGTGCAAATTATTTATTAGCTAACTGCTCAATCATTGGTTTTGGAGGTTTTTAAACAGTCTACGCAGATTTCTCGCACCCAAAAACCCTTTAATGATAAAATTAGATTGCTTCTAACTGTAATAATTAGTGAAATATTGTGCAAAGTACTAATTTAGGCTTAATTAATTACGCAAATTAGCCTGTAGCTAATCAACGGCTCAAAATTTTAAAACCCCAATGCGAGGTTAACACTCTAGGATAATTGGCTTTCAAACAAAAAAAAGTTTGCCAAAATCGGTTCAGCCGTTCCTGAGATTCTTTTCGGACGGACAGACGGACGGACATCCACCTTTCGACCCCCAAGTACAAAACATAAAACGCTTCGCGAAACTCCGAGCTTCGCTCGGAGTTTCCCCTGTATAGAGCGCAGAACAGAAAGTAACGTTGGGTGGAGGTGACTAGTGGCTAAGCTAATTTTGCGTAGTTATAACCGCGGGTTAAAAATATAATTTTCGCGTGTAAAGCGTTGACTGGGTAAAAATCTTTACTCACTTACACCTCTGGTTTTTAGACTTGCATGTGAAAACTAAAAATTGTACTCGAATACAAAATCGAACATTGAAACTTGCATTCATAAGTATTTTAAAACGCGGTATAAACTGCAAAAATTGTACAATTATTCAGAAAATTTTACTTAATATTAACAAGGAGTACGGGTACATTCTGTGTGGACAAGAATGCACCCCGCTCAAGTTATATTTTTGGCCAACCCCCCCTGACTTAGGGGCGGACAAAATTTTCAATAAACAGTATAAATACGTTGCAATTCTATATCTTCATACATTCTTCTCGGTTTATACTCTTAAAAGACAAAAGCAATTAAACGTGCATTAAAACTGAAATCGACCCCCCGCCCCCCCCAGTAAATAAGGGTGGGGTCGGGCGAAAACGCAACGCGTGCTGGTACATTTTTGCACACTCTTGTATTTTATGCACTCTTGATATAATAATAATAACACTGTGTCAACTTGGTTGCTCAACACATTTTTCAACCCGGATAGATTTTGTTCAATTTTGAAGCCTGTCACAGACCGTCAATGACAGCGAAAATAACACTGGAACAAAAACAATGTTTCAACCCTGGACGCTGGCTTCGTTCAAAATTTACACCAAATTTACTATTTAATAAAACTATTTCACTGTAACTTTAATATTCTGTTTGTTCTTTTTTTAACGGATTATACACTGCGTGACTCCTTTGGTGCCTCCGATAATTGCAATTTCGCTCACATTGCAATTGTTGCATAAAAAGTTTGCAGCAGCAACAAACATCAAAATGAAGTGTCGTGCTTGCGCTGGCAAATCTTATGGGGGTCCAATCAACCTATACGGTTCACCCAACAGCAATTGCAATTGAAACTTTTTTAAGTTTCAGTTCAAAAATTAGCGTTTAACTTTTTGCTCGCTTCGCTTGCGAATTTTTTCAATATTATTTACCGCTTGACCCACGTCAGCAATTGCTGGATCCGCTACTGGCAGTGTGGCGAGTATGACTCATCCTCAGCTAAAATACAGCGAACACAGCTCGCCGAGTTTACGCGAGTTCGCGAGTTTATAAATATTGTACAGTTTTGAAGACACCCACATTGCTTTCAACTAATATAGACATTGAAATGTGAATGTTTTTATGTGTAAATAGTTAATAATAATAATAATAATAATGTTTATTAACTTTATTATTTCCTATAGTTGATGTTCGAAACTTTGCAACTTGAGCGAAACTGGAGTTACAATGGCTGGGTTTCTGAAATACAACCTAACGTACGACTCAGCACTTAAAGTACGTGCTAAGGTAATTACTCAATTATTTTGTCATTGTTAAAACGGTGCTTAAGTTAAGTAAATACTTAGAAAGTTGCTGGCTAAATTTGACACAAAATGTTGTATATTCAAAAGTTGTCAATTTGTAACACATAAATTTCGTCCTTTCAAGAAATAGTTGTCTTATATTCAAGAGTTAACTTTCTCTATTTTTAAGAGCGTATATAAATAATCAAATTTCAAGGATATTTCGGGTTGCGCTCAGGCTTCCTCAACCTAAGTTTATGTCTTGGACGCATCTTAGGTTGTAAAATTCGGGTATTTGGTTAAGCTTTAGCCCCCTTTGTGTTGTATTTCAGACATATATATCATATATTCAGAAAATCTGTCTTATATTTCAGAAATGTTTTGTCTTAATCGATCATGGAAGGAAATTTTAAATTTAAGACTTTAAAGTCTGAAAACTTTCAGAACCATATTTCTGAAAAATTTTAAAAAATAAAAGTCCGGAATTCAAGCATATATGTTTGCAGTCCGTATTCGACATAATTGCCTTAAATTTCAGACAATATTTCTTGCATGTAGGACAATTTATTTTGTGTGTAAACTCATGGTATGGGTGCACCTTTAATATAAAGCAAAACTATTACTGTTTTATTATGACAATGGCTGACATTTGGCATTTGTTTTCACTTGAAATTTTCAATGACTTGCTTAAGTCGGCGACTGAGTAATTACTTAAGCATTTAACTTAAGTAAATAGTCAAGTAACATTTCAGAAACTCAGCCATTGTGACATTTTCCGATAACTGCGACTACTTGAACAAATATCAGTGCAATATTACCACTAAGCTCTTATACGTTTTGTCAACATTTGGGCTTACCAACACATTTAAATCAAAGCTTGGCTACCTATGCATAATCATAGTTTTTTGCCTAATACCTTCCTTAAGCTTGACACACAAAATAAATTGTCTTATCTTCAAGAAATATTGTCTGAAATTTAAGACAATTATTTTTTGATACCGACTTCAGACATATATATCTTGAAACCCAGACTTTTATTCTTTAAAATTTTCAGCAGTATGGGTCTGAAATTTTTAGACTTACAAGTCCGAAATTTAAGACTTTGTTTTATGAACAAACGATTAAGACAAATATTTCTGAAATATGTGACAAATACTTTTGAAAAACAACACAAATATGTCTGAAATACAAAACAAATGTTTTCACGGGAAACGACTCCATAATTGGGACCTAAAGTTTAATCAAATACCTAATTTTACAACTTAAGATACTTCCAAGACATAAACTTAAGTTGGGGGAGCCTAAGCTAAATCCGAAATATCATTGAAATTTGATTATTTATATACACTATTATGAATATGAACAGAGTAACCTTTTTACACAAATAAAAATCAGAAAACTATTCTTCAATATGAGACAGCTATTTCTTGAAAGGAAAAATTTTGTCTTATAAGTTCCAACAGTAATTTCTTTAATATAAGACATTTTTGTTTTACCGATTTCAGACATGAATTTGTGAGCCGTTTAAGGCTATTAATGTTTGCGATACAAGTCATTTATGTCTTGAAAATTTAAGAAAGTAGGAGTTTTGAAAGTTCAAAACAATTTATTTGTTGTGTACCTTTAAATGTTGGAAACGTGTACCGGAACCTACCACCGTACACATTGTGGACCTTGGATTGAAGGTACCCCCACTTTCGTAAGTTTGTGCTAGGTTGGTAGATGAAAGTGTGATAGTGAAGGGAAAGGATTACAGTAGCTTAATTACAAAACTGAGCCCCGAACCTGTTCCTAATCTACGTCCGTTATAATACCGGAATTTTTGCGATGATAACATATTTAATAGCAGAGCAACATAATTGCTCGCCAAAGGTTATTTTGCAGATGAGTCACATCGAAAACATGGCCCATGTAAAGATCAGGGGCGCAACGTTTTTCTGAAGGACCGCAATAGAGTAAGCTTAAGCTTTAGACTAATTTTTTTGCTTGGCTTAGGCTTAGGCTTAAGAATATGCTCATTTTTTACGCTTAGACTTATGTTTAAGCTTAAGCTTAGACTATGGAATATGCTTGTAATACTGTTCCGCCCCTTTTTTACGTTGGCCGAAAACATGGTGATTGTTTCTACAAAACAGTAAATATTTACGGGCACACTAAACCAGAGTGGTGAGAACACTCGGGACCAGTGGTGTCTGGCTTATCAGTCTACACGTCTAGAAACCCAATTGCCTACCAAACATTGGGTTCTTTATCGAATATGATGACCTCTCGATTTTTTGTTAGCTGATACACCCCTGTTTGACACCCTTTGGGAAACTCACTCCTGCGGCAATGCGCCGGTTGCGCACCCCGGGCAACTCAACTGTGACACTACTCAACCGAACGCTGGGTTGAGTAATCAAAATTGGTTAAATAAGCTATGCTTTCTGTAAGCAACAGAAAATGAAATCGGCAAATCATTGAAATTTATCGTTGAGTTAAACTTTAAGTTGATACAAACTAGAAAATACAAAATTCACAACTCATCATAACATCATGAAACAGCTATTGATTATTCCGTGACTCGCTAACGTCCAAATAACTCAATCACATTCAGAGCGTTTCAACTCACTGTGACTCACGTTTACAGTACGAGCGACCTCTGCTCTCAAATTTAAATAAAAATTTCTGTCCAACAGTTCTGCAAAGGTGGTCACTCGAACAAAGTTTAAAATTAGTCATTACAGTTTTCAACAATTTCAAAATCGAATTTATAAATTATACTTACTCACGGGCCCGTAGCCAAGGGAGGGGGAGGAAAGCTCAGCCCCCCCCCGAGATATTTTGGTTCCCTCGAAAAAATTTTCAACCTTGCTTGTAAGTCATCGAAAACGCTTGTATGCCACTCCTGAAAAAAATTTTCAGAGCTGGCTACGGGCGTGCTTGCTCATTACGGATAGTTTTTACTTGCAGATTTGAAAAGAACTTCAATCTGAAATGTATAGGCTTCGGATTACATCAACGTTTATCCATGCCTGAGCCTTTACCTAAATCTAAATTTTAAGCTCTTAACCCTTAACCCTAAAACGTAGGGAAACTGTGCAACAGTCGACATTGTATGCTTTAAGCTTTAGACAAATTTTTTGCTTGGCTCAGGCTTAGGTTTAGGCATAGGAATAAACATTCTTACGCTTAAGCTTAGGCTTAGTTAGAAACAAACTCATTTTTACTCTTAGGATTAGACTTATGCATAGACTTTAGGCTTAGTACGATGCTTATAATACTGTTCCGCCCCTGTTCTTTACATTGACCCGAGTTCATAAATGATTCATTTTTAGTTTGCGGTCAGAGTGGTGAGTTTTTGAAAATTCTGTACGCGAGAGCGGTGTCTTGTGTAAAAAAACTATATCCAGTCACAGAATTTAAGAAAATATTTCATTTTACAATTCTCTTTATACAGTTTCAGTTTTTTATGAGTATACAAAGAACTTCATATATATATTTTAGGATATTTATATTTGAAATTGAGTCACAGCTTACTACGTTGACAAAGCAAAATTAGGGGAAAAATATTGTAATGTTTAGATCAAGAGTGGGTCATGACAAGAGTGTGCAACTCTTGGGTTTCCGTATGGTTCAAAATGCACCAACTGGCGCTGCGGTTTTGGCTATCCCCACTTGTTTTAGAGGGTGGGTCGCTATCAGACGAAAACCGCTAAATTATACTATAAGGGGACCATGTTTGACGCCGCATATATAAAGTGCCATGGTTCGCACCGGTTGTACCCCCTCTAGGGGGTCGGTCAAAAACGCAACGGGTGCGGTAACATTCTTTTTTACACTGAGTGTACCCGCAATACTATGGTAGGGGTGTGCGAGGCGTACGTATCAGTATTAAAATAAGATTAACAGCCTAATTCAACAAAATAAAGGTCTGTGTAACGATCATTGGTGGAACGTTTTTCTGCAGGACTGCAACAGAATAAAAGCTTAAACTTTAGACTAATTTTTTTGTTTAATCTTAGGTGTTGACTGATTCTTACGCTTAAGCTTTAGGCTTAGACATAAATTCATTTTTATGCTTAGACTTAGGCTTAGGTATAAACTCATTCTAACGCTTAGTTTTAGGCTTAGGCATATGCTATACTACTGGTACGGTCCTGTTCTATACATTGGCCAATATAAGCAACGTATTAACAAAGAGACCCACGTAAAGATCAGGCGCAAAACATTTTTTGCGGAACTAAAAAAAGTATGCTTATGCTGCAGACTAATTTTTTGCTTGGCTTTGGCTTAGGCTTAGGTTTAGGCTTAGGAATATGCTCATTTTTATGCTCAGGTTTAGGTTTAGGCTTCGGCTTAGAAATATGCTTATAATATTGTTGTGCCCGCGTTCTTTACATTGGCCAACAAAGACAACAGAATATATGATGAAGCTTGCTGTGCCATTCATCTGCGGGTACTTAATAATTGGGTTGACCAAGGAATTTAGTACCAGCTGATACGAAATTTCAGGTGACACTTTCCGCGTTAATGCGGTTTTGCGGTAAAACTCCTGTGTTCGCAATGTAAATATACCATAGTTGACAATCTATTTACTTGCTGTTCTAAATCGGTATCAGCATATCCGTTTGGCATAGAGACCTTTGAGATGAACACGGACTCCAACTTGAAGTCCAACGGCACACTGCAAGAACTGGTGAGTCAAATTGACTCGCTACGAAAATAGGCTTTTCCTGACTACACAAACTGAGTCAAAATTCGACTCTGCCTGACTCAGTTTGTGTAGTCAGGAAAAGCCTATTTCGGAGACAGCCAATTTGACTCACCTTTTTTTGCAGTGAAGGCCTGGACTGGAAACGGTTATCAATTGAAAACTTTACGTTCCCTACGTGGCGAATGGTGTATACGTGACATATATATTACACGTGTTTATATTCCGTTTTCGTCAATAGCAGATCCAACGGGATGAAACGGGGAAGGCGTATGCCCCCCCCAGATCAGAATTTTTTGTGATAAAATGTTAAGGTTCCTGTCTTGTTGGCACATATATAGCATACAGGAAAAATTGCGTTCCATAACTTTTAATCAGCTCACCCAGGTCCGTCCAAATTTTCTGGATCCGCCGCGGGTTTTCGTGGTACAAAATTCCCTCAAGGCAGCTGAGTAACATGAAAGGTAATAAGAGTCGCAGTTTTTCCCTTTTTTGCTTGATTCCTAACTGGAGTCTATGGATAGAAATATTGTTAAATCTCTAATTGGAGTCCATAAATATTAATTATCCTATTAGGATTTACGCCAATGCTTCCTGGTTCAAATAAAAGTTCAGCAAGAATTTGATTGGTTACCTTCATATTCCCATAGTAGTATATATAAAATGTACTAAACTTGTAATAGCATACCTACTCCTAAACGAAAAATACTTAAATCGTAGGTAATGGCATTCGTGAAAGACGTGGGATCCAGAAACAGGAAACATGATTGGTTGAAGAAAATAACCGTCAGGAACCGAATAGCAAAGCGGCTACGGTCTGGAGAGCCGAAATAAATATCAGTATCAACAAGAGTGCATAGTGACTCTTTACAAGAGTGCGTAACTGGGCACATTCTGTGTATAAAAAAATGTACCGGTACGCGTTGCGTTTTTGCTCTGGGGGGTCGGCCAAAAACGCAACGCCCGGTGGTACATTTTGTACCATATGCGGGACCCCAAGAGTTGCCCACTCTTGTCATTATCTACTCTTGATATTAACCTAGCTCTTATTCGTGTCATTGTAGTAAGTGATCAGGGCGCAACCGGAATTTACCGGAACCGGAATGTTGTAAAAACATCAAAACCGGAGCCGGAAAATAAAAAATATTTGTAAATGAAAAATTTATTTTTAAAGCTATTTTATCGTTTTTAATGGGAAAGTAGTTTAATTATAACCAAAGGAACATTTTTATTTAATTTTTGTGTTTTGTAGATCCGCACATTCAGCAGAAGCTAATTCCGACATCAACGCATTTTTCGTCAATTTCAGAGAATCTTGAAGTTAATTTGGCCAATGTTACTTTTAGGGGCATAACAGTATATTAAGCGTATTTCTAAGCCTAAGTGTTGCAAAAACGTGTTCCTATGACTAAGACTAAGCCTAAGCCTAAGCCTAAGCCTAAGCCTAAGCAAAAAATGTAATCTAGAATTTAAACATACTCTTTTATAAACCTACCAGAAACCTGGACGCCCCTTAAAGTCACATGGGCCGTTAATGTATTGACGACGGCATTGTATTTTTGTTCAGAATAATCCGAAAATTCGCCTAGAACTTCTAATACTTAACCTGAAATTCATACAAAAACGTGCGAGATTTACTAAATGCAATCATCTCAGCCCTTGAAAATGGTGGGAACATTCAATGCCAAAATCCTGAAACAAATAAAGTAACTGTGAAACGTACGGTTATGAAGTATGACACAAATTGAAAATTTTGGCAATAAACGATGAGACAATTTGTGAAAAATAAGTTAGCAAAATATGCCAATTTTTGTTAAATTTTCGACTGAGAAAAATTTTCAATACGAAAAATACCGGAAAATTCCAATGAAAAAATACTGGATTTATTACCGGAACCGAAAAGTGAAAAATACCGAATTTCCCTACCGGCACCAGAATTCAAGTTACTCCCGGTAAACGATGTTGAGTTATTGTAGCCAAGCTACTAAATATTAAGGCAGTTATATACGTTTTACAATGGGTTCCTACAACTCAGGCAAAACGTTTAAAAAGTAAAACAACTTCTATAAACGAGGGGGCCAATATTTAACAGTCGTCACCCACAGATTAAAATCAAATTATTTGGTATATCACTCTGCTCATTACACGTGTTAAATGCTACACTCGTGTAAACCAATCACAACTGTTTTCGGGCCAGTCGTCAAGTGGCGCCGCCAAGGGGGCTCATTGCTCCTGGAAAAAATTTGGCCCCCGCTATAAAATTTCAAACTTTACTTGTAAAGTCAGCGAAAACCCTTGTATGCCCCTGCTGAAACATTTTTATCCCCCTGGCAAGGTGAGTTGGCTACGGGCACGCCTGTTGTTGTGGTACCGATTGCATTTAATTCTATTGGTCGTTTACAGTTTTCGGTTCCGAATACGTGGGGGAGATATTCGGATATATCCTTAAGTTCTGGACAGACCAGAAAAGACACTTTAATAATATTTGCCAAATTCCAGGATTTTATAAGTTTTCGGTCAAAACGGTCATTTATTCACAAAAGCTTTTGAGGTTATACCCACCGAAATCTCAACCTGGTTACACGATTGACGATTTGACAATTGAACACGTCACCGTTTGATATTAAAACCCATTTAATGAGTCTTTGACAGTACTCATTGGGCGAGACTTTGTCAGCTGACGCTCAATGTTGGGATGACAGAGATGATTAGTCACCACTCAGCCCCCCCTTTGAGCTGCAGATTTTGCCAGCGCAGTGGACGGATTCGGATATCAGATTCATTACTTTGGAAATGAATTTTTTCTATCCAGGATGACTCAGGAAAACTATAACTAGACTCAGAAATGCTTACAGCAAGAGTCGATATGGACTCTTTTTCCGAGAGGGCGCAGCTGGGTGGGTATATTCTGTTTTTGACGGAAGGGGCGGGCTGGCAAATGTTACGAAACGCAAAAATTGTAAGGTAGTGACCTTATCATTTTATCACCAAAAAAATTTCTGAGTATTATCGATTAATGGTATCAATTGTTCAAAATGTAATCATCTTGAATTATACTGTTTTACAATTGGCACATTTTATCTATACATTAATACGTATTTTGGGCAACGTTCCAACAGATTTTTGTTTGCGTTACATTAGCAAATTAAGGTTGTATGCATTGAGAATAACTATTGTTTCGGATATTATATATCTGGAAAGTATTATAATTTCGTTCACTTAAATATGAGAAGCACAGGCAACAATTTAGCCTAGGGCCGGAGAAGCCTTAGTACAGTTTCACATGTGTGCAACTCCTGTACTAGTATATGTAATTTGTGCTATGATTAATTTATATAATTAAAGCTGGAACGCCTCACATGCGTATTTAAGGCAACTTCCCACCATCAGTCTGTTTACAATAGTTTCCTTGTACATAAACGTAGCTGTTCTTTTAGAAGAAAATTAGACTGCTTCCAAGTATAGGGGCCTACCACTGAGAGATAAGGTGGATTCGGGAACTCAGAGTTTGACAAACTTAGGTTTAGGCTCTCAGGATTACGCCAAGGTTTAGGTTTAGGCTTAGGTTTAGCAAGCAGGTCCCTATAGGTGACACGTGTCAGTTTATAAATAAATGTGAAAATTTTATGACGCTGCCTTTGACACAATAGACGGTCAATGTTACTTTCAGAGGAGTGTAGTATATGTTAAGCATATTCCTAAGCCTAAAAGTCCTCAGGGTTGGCTAAAATTTACTGAGTATAAGCGTAAAGCCTAAGCCAAAAACTAGTCAATAAAGCGGAAAGCCTATTTATATTGCAGTCATTGGACGTTAACTGGCTCTGACTGAGATGGATCTGAGGAATTAACTTTTAATTTCACTTAAGTCTGCGAAGGATCGATTTCGGGTCCCTCTGAATCCGTTCTTGAAATCTGATTGGTCAAGAAAATTTTTTGATTTTTACACATAATCCTGATCAGTTCTGGTTTTATTGTCTTTTCCAGGTCTTCCAAACCCTTTCTGGTTTTATTTTCTTTTTAATATTTCATTGTATAAAGCTCAAATTGTAATTTCTCAAGAAAACATACAGGAGCTCATGTAAAGATCAGGGGCGGAACGTTTTTGTGTGGGATTAGAACAATGTAAGCTTAAGCTTTTGACTATTTTTTACTTGGCTTAGGCTTAGGCTTAGGCTTACGAATATGCTCATTCATACGCTTGGGCTTAGGCTTAGGCTTAGGCTTAGGAATATGCTCATTCTTACGCTTAGTCTTAGGCATAGGTTTAGATTAAGCCTTAGGAATATGCTCATTCTTACGCTTTGTCTTAGACATAGGCTTAGGCTAAGCTTAGAGATATGGTTATAATACTGTTCCGTCCGTGTTCTTTATATTGGCCCATACTTGGAAGCCAATTTATTTTAAATTCCCAAATGAATTTCAGATGAAGCAGTTTATTTTTCAATGACTATTAAATTTGATGTGGCTATTGCGAACGGACTCTATAGTTTTACAATGTATTGGACGAATTTAAGACTAAAGTGGATTTATTATCATCGGCGGACCAATGTACAGAGCAGGGCCGTCACATTAGTATAAGCATATTCCTAAGACTAAGCCTAAACGTAAGAATAAGCTTACATCTAAGCCTATGCCTAAACAAAAAATATTAGTCAAAAGCTTAAGCTTACTCTATGGTACTTCCGCAAAAAACGTTTGTCTTCTGTTCTTTACATGGCCACATTTTTGTATATCTGATGGTATTTTATACCATACAGAATCAGAGTTTCAGTCTGTTATAAAGTACTTAGTGTCACATCTTATTTTTGTTCTGAAATTCATAAATGATGTATCACAATAACGACCAATGTACAGGACAAGTCCGGAACAGTAGAATACGCACATTCCTAACCCTTAGCGTAAGCCTAAAGCCTAAGCCTAGCCTAAGCGTACGGATGAGCGCATTCCTAACGCTTAAGCCTAAGCCTAACCTAAACCTAAGCAAAAAAGTTAGTCTAAAGCTTAAACTGGATATATTACAGCCCACAGGAAAACGATCCGGTCCTGTTCACGACCGAAACTACTTCACATTTGACAAGCAACGGATGCACTTCGTAAGCTTGTAGTCGAAAATGGTATCTTTACATTATATTTCAAGCAAAAAAACAGCAAAAATCGGACTTGGTTAATTTTTGTTCCAGTGGCAAACACAGTTGAAGCTGTTTCCGGCAATTCGCGTCCTAATGAAGTGCTTTTCGGCCGTCTCTTTGAGCAAAAAGGCTTGACTTAAGTGCCAAATAAATATTACTAGGCAGCCGATTTTGCGCAATGCGCCAAAGTTAGCTCGAGTGTACAAACATTTTGACGCAGATATTGTTTTCACAGAACATTTAAGAATTTATTGTAAACAAAGTAATGCTGGAAAGTTGCCCAAAATACGTATGTGGGGCATTTCAGTTTTAATATAAAGATATATTACAGCGCAAAGCGTCATGTCCTAATATAACGTTAAAAAACGCAGCGGCGTCAAGTGGCGGCGAACGGCGCCATTCAACTCAGAGGTGTAAGTGGGTAAAGATTTTTTCACCCACGCTGCTCTTTAGTTGCGGGAAATTTTATTTTTTTATCGCGGGTATACTTGCGCAAAATTTTTTACCGTTACCCACTTTTACCCGCACATATTTTTTACTTCTGCGTTCAATATAGTTGTGTAATTTTACAATGCATTGATGTTACTCGCTACTTATTTTTCACTCATGCGATAAAAACAGTTTTAAAACGTTAACTCTTTTTTAACATTATATATCTGGTTTCAATGTACCCGCGTCAAAATTTTCTTACCCATCTCGCGTTTACCCGCGAGTACCCGCAGGTGTTGCGTCTGGCACCGCACGGTATCTCGGCTTTTTAGTAGCACAACCGTAATTCTTACTTGCTCAAAGCTAAAATGAGATCGAGGAACAGTGGCAAAAAGCACAAGAACGACTTAAGGGAGGCAAAACAAAGTGGGGTTTGATGACATGCCAGCTGGATCTAAAAAATTTTCTAAAGAAAGGCCAAATTTTTCTAATTGGGCTTGAGCGAGCAGCCTCCATGACCATTTCTGGCGTCGACCTCGGGTACGTTGCGATACATGGCAATTAATAAAGCGGTTGGACTGCACTTTATTTTGCTTTTAGATTGCGCTCTGCCGCTGGCCTGGCTTAATAATTCGAGAAAATGTTCGTTACTACTGTAACAATTTTTTATTTACAATTTTGACAATTCACTTAAAAGTAATAATAATAATATAAATAATAATAATAATAATATAAATAATAATAATAATAATAATATAAATAATAATAATATAATAGCAATAATGATAACTCATTACTCGCACGCACTGTATGGTGCGCTACAAAACAGTACATTAATGCCAATTGCCGCAGCGGCTGCAAGTCCACGGAACTTACGACGCTGGCGACAAAGGCGAATGACTGCAACCGGACGTTTAACCAATACAACACCATTACTGAGCAGCAAGCAACGATTAAGCGAACGTAAATGGTCAATACTTCAATCATTTGTACAAGTAAATTAAGATTTATCACAGTTGTTAGTCCAGGGTTTCGATGCTTTTAACCGTTGGAGGCTGTATAGTAACTCGAAGTTTAGTAATGTTAAAAGAAATGAGACTATGGTTTGATTAGCTGAATTTTACCTGCTCTTAACTGTGTAGGCTGTATAGTAACTCGAATTAGTAATGTTAAAACAAATGAGACTATGGTTTGGTTAGGTGTATTTTACCGAATTTTAAGTAAAGTGTAAAGTTAAGCTTTGGTTACTTAAGGTCGAGCGCTTTATTGAGCTCGTATTCTTAATCTTAGATGTGTGTAGGTAGCACCTATCACCAGTTGTTGATATGTCTTGTTGTTTTCGAATCCGTGTGAAGCTCAAAGATCTGCACATTTTTTGCATGTGATTTGCGCTACTCCTGTACCAATTTTGAGTTCCGCAACTGCAATAGTTAGTGAGTTTCGAAACCTATTACTAACTGATAATAGTCGATATACACATTGGAGAATACAGGGCCTTGGCGTGTATTGTCAAATCAGTAGCACCTATTACCAGTTGACGTGATAGCCATTGAAATTTAAAAATTACTAAATGTCGATTTTTAGCAATTTATTAGATTTTGTGTTTAGTTTTGTGGCAAAATTTCACATTCGCATCTTTATTAACCGTTCCATTGCCTGAGAACTTTTGTCGCTGACAAGGAATAGGTTCTACTCACTTGAGACAGTTTTACAGTTACTTCAGACAGCCAAAACGCTTGGAGGGGGGTATTTTGGACAGGCAGCAGTTGAATTATTTTACGGCTGGCTAAAAAACGACAAAAGAAATTAATAACAAAAGATTTAAAAAAAGCCCGTATGAGGTGTGGCAACCGTAGCATGAACCACGGAAGTCGTAACGATTTTGATTGGTTGAAACAGTTTTACCACTTGCGAAATTGTCAAAGTTTAGTTTACAAGCGTGGTTGACGTTTTATTTGAACGTCGTTTTATGCTTAACGTCTTCGATCCGGTAATTTATTCCGTGGACCACGTTTACTGGCGTCCTGGTCTTCCTCTAAACTGCACTAAAGTAGGCTTAGGTTGCGGACTATTTTTTGCTTTAGGATTAGGCTCAGGATTGCCTATAATTTTACGGTTATGCTATTACGTTATTAAGGTATAAGCTTAGGCTTTGAAATATGTTTATTTCTACGTACTTAAAAGTATCAGTGGTTGAGCGAACGCGAACAAGTGAAACTTAGCCAATAGAGAAAATATTGTTTAAAATCAAATCATATCCAGCAAAACGGCATTTTATGCTTTGCTAGTAATTGCAGCAGAAAAATTTGGACATAATTGACAAACATGAAGAAAAACTTGAATTTTTAAACTGTTTTAACCGATTTTGCAATAAATATTGATATAATTGCTCTGTTTAAATTTTTCGCGGAAAGTTTTCAATATCTGCTGCGCTAAATTTAATGGGTTAAAATTATACAATTTATTAATCTATAGCTTCATAATGTACCATCGTATCGCCAATGGTATTCGACAGTTTGGATATAAGCCTTCAGAGGTAAGTTTGGTCTTATTGCTTATCTATAGTTGAGGGGCTGACCGCTTTTCTGCAGGACTGCAGTAGAGTAAAATTAAGCTTTAGACTATTTTTTGCTTAGACTTTGTCCTAGGACTACGTTAAGTTATACGCTTATCCTAACGTTGTGGTTCAGGCTTTAGCCTTAGGAATATGCTTTACTGGTACGGCCTTCATCTATACACATTCTACACTAAAGTATACATATGTCGGCCCATGTTACTTTAAGGGGTGCGCAAGTTTCTAGTGGGTCCATAAAAGAGTAGGTTTAGATTCTAGATTACATTTTTTGCTTATGTTTAGGCTTAGGCTTAGGCTTAGGAATATGCTTTATCTACTGTTACATTCCTTAAAGTAACATTGGCCCATATATCACGCACAAACAGCTATTTAATACTCGCCAAATCCAGTTTACAGTCCAACGGATTTTTTTGACTGCTCGGAACAATAAATTGCGTTTACGATGTCCGACACAAATTAGTATTCGGGCACAGTTGCCCATCGAACAGTGTCGGAGCAGGCTAGGGTGGGGCCTTCAAAATTCCACGGTGGGGGCCATTTCCGATGATCAAAATATCTTTCAAATTACGAATTTGTCAATTTTAAAATTTTGTTACGGTGGGAGGCCAATTTTATGGGGGTACGCCTCCTAATTTGGTGGTATGGGGGTGGCTGCTTCGGCCCTGCCATCCTGTGTATCCACAATTTTATACTAACATACAATTGTGGGGACACCGTAGGCACCTTTTTTTGCATTTGTTTTATTGTTCCTCAACAAATGCTCACCCGTCAGAGTATCTGTAAATGTTTGATTATACTGGTGAAAACATTTGACCCCCGAAATGATCTGTGGTGAATAACTTTAGCCGGTACCAAAAGGAAACTGTCCAATCATTCACAACCCGATAGCTCAGTACAACAAATTAATAAAAACAACAGCATCAAGCAATTTTATTGGCCCACGTAAAGATTAGGAGCGAAACGCGTTTCTGCGGAACTGCAATAGAGTCAGCTTAAACTTAATTTTTTGCTTAGGATTAGTCTTAGGCTTAACGTTATATATTACAGTTAGATATAAGCCCATTCTTAAGCCTAGGCGTTGGGCTAAGCTTAGGCTTATTGTAGAAAAATTGCACAAATTACTACTTGCATTTCCAATATTTTATTCAGTATATACTGACACCTTTTATGCACGAATCGGTCTGATTGTGCCAAATTGCCTACTAAAACCCCACAATTAGCATATAACAGCAGTGTTATCGTTTACTAACTTCGGCCAATGTTACTTTAAGGGACGTAACAGTAGACTAAGCGTATTCCTAAGCCTAAGCCTAAGCGTTGCAAAAATGTGTTCCTAAGCCTATGAAGCCTAAGCCTATGCAAAAAATGTAATCTAGAATCTAAACCTACTCACCAGAAACCTGGACGCCCCTTAAAGTAACATGGGCCAACTTCAAAATATACACGAAAATGATACGTGCTTAGTGTTTTAGCACTGTGTTTCAATTGCGGTTCAGTCATAGTATTTGCGCCACGACCTGCAATTAAAAGTCATTTTTCATTCACATTATATTGTTGATTAATATATATTAGTTTAGTTTGGCTTGTGTTTTTATTTGAGTAACGCCTTATGCTTTTACAAACTAAAACCTTAGACTTATTCCCTATTTACTAGCAAGTTGTGGAAATGTGTGACCTGTATTAATAGCACGAGTACATGGTACGAGAGTGGGCAACTCTTGGGATTCCGCATGGTACAAAATGTACAATCTGGTGTTGCGTTTTTGGCCGATCTCCCTTGTTTAGAGGGGGGTCGGTATCACATGAATACCCCTAAATTAAATTATAAGCGGAACAATTTGTTGCCGGATACATAAAGTGGCATGGTTCGCATAGGTTGTACCGCCTCTAAATAAGGGGGGTTGGGCAAAAACGCAACGCATGCCGGGTACATTGTTTTTTACACAGAATGTATCCAGTTGCATACACTTGTTAGTACACTGTAAATTTCAATGAGTTGTCGATTTTAACTCAGAATGAATTTAATCAACATTACTCAAAGTCAACTCAACTCAGAATGAGAATCAACTCAACTCAGAGTGAGTTAATATACATTGATTTTAATTCAGAAATAACTAACTCGCTAGCTGAATTGATTAATCAATTCATTGGAATTTACAGTGTATGCATCATCCACTCTTGTTAATAGTAAGCAGAGGCCTGGCGGATTCAATAATGGATGGGGTAAATGTTGCCATCCGCCGGCCGATTTAAGTTACAGTTTGCTAGATACACTAAAACGCACTGTAAATTCCAGTTAGTTGATTTTAACTCAGTATGAGTTGAATCGCTTAGCCTGAGTTTGGACTATCAGAACTCACAAATGTGAGTTTATTCAATTCATTGTCATTTAATTC
>JASANG010003674.1:0-89239 GCA_030248215.1 Enoplolaimus lenunculus
AACTATCTATTGAACTAAACGTTTATTTGTCTTGTATCAAAAGCTTGTGGGATCATGCAAGGTTTAGGAATGTACTTTAAAACTTAAGTACGCTTTAAAGTTTCGAACTTATCTTTATTTGGACCTGGAATCATTTATGCGCTACAAGGGATAGCTGACATTTATGGACTCTAATTACGGTTTAGAAACATTATCCACTTACGGACTTTTATTATGGATGCGGACTCCTATTGATTGGGACACACAATGGCGATCGCTCCTCTATTATCCCGTTCATGAACTGGTAATTCAATCGCGGAACATTTATTCCATTTGATTCATTTCAGTAAAGCTGCATCAGACGATTTATATTCTTAAAATTTCGAATACAATTTTTTTCGTCAAAAATATAAAACCTTTAAATCGGATCGTTTTTCAACAACTGTCGGGCAGAGGTGGGACAAACAAAAAGTTGCCAAAATCTCAACCTCCGATTTAAGTCAAATGATGTGTCACAATAATAAACTGGCCAACGTATAGAACAGGGCCGTTACAGTAGTATCTAAGCCTAAAGCTTGAGCGTACGAATGAGCTTTTATACTGTAATTCCGATGAATTGATTAATCAACTCAGAGGGAGAATTCATCATTTCTGGCTATTTCTTATTTAAAATAGCAGTAAACATTAAAACTCACTCTGAGCTGGTTTAATTCTGACTGAGTTAATTCATTAACTCAGAATGAGTTGAATCAATTCAACATTCTGAGTTCTAAAAGACCTAATTCAGAGCTCAGATCTCTGAGTGGATTCAACTCATTCTGAGTTTAAAGCCACTTAAATTTACAATTTATCTTAATCCTAACCCTAAACAAAAAAACTATTCAAACCGTAAGCTTACTTTATTGCAGTCCCACAGAAAAACATTGTATCCCACCGTTTTGTTACACGGACCGTAAAATGCACGATATTACTAAAGTTCCTACGGTGGGAGCAAACTTGAAACATTACACTTAATCATCGAATATGCATTTCAACCGCAATTAAATATTAATCTAAACTAAAGTTTTAAAAGTTGACGTTTACATGTGACAGAGCTGATTCAATGAGCACATGGAATTTAATCACCTCAGAGTGAGTTATATACCGCTTACTGTTATTAACTCAAAAATAAAACCAGAAATAACTAATTCTTTTTAGGAGTTGGTTCATTAACTCATCGGAATTTACAGTGTAGGTGTAATATGAAAGTTATTCCAAGGCCGAGGTTTAAAGTGTCGCATAGGATCACGTTTAGGCAATTTTTACGCCTGTAAAACGAGCATTTGACAAATGTGGTGTGAACAGAAAACGACCGTTGGAAATTTAGTTTCAGAAATAACTTATTCTTATTTAATGATAACCTTAAACATTTTGTAAAATGAATTTTACAATAAATTTGCTTGGTTTGGTAAGTACAACTCATTTGTCACAGTGAACGACACGAAGTTTCCTGTGGTCACTGGAACCAACCTTACTTTATGAGCCATAATCTGGTCCATTGGACCGTGCAAAAATTTAATCACCTGCATTACTAAAATTCAAATGACCAATGTAAAGAACACTGGTGGAACAGTATTTAAGGATATTCCTAAGCCAAAGCCTAAGCGTAAGCCAAGCAAAAAATAGTCTAAAGATTAATCTTACTTTATTGCAGTCCCACAGAAAAACGTTCCGCCCCTGATCTTTACATTGGCCATTCAAATTGTAGAACCATGATCCTGAGCGAATTTTTATGTTAAATTTCAGTTTCTTTGTTGTGAAATATCGTTTTAAGCTGACTTAACAATCGGCGAACAAGTGAAATTCGTAAAGGAGTAAAAATTTTGGGTAGTCACTTTAGCTAAAACTCAACCAGCTTTTATGGCTGCCCATTGCGATACGAACAAATTGCGATTTGCAACTATAATTTATAACGGACTACATTGTCAGTTGCTTAGTTTTTAAGCATGAAAATAACGGATTTTCCGTATTTTTATAACGGAAACGGAAACTAAAAAACGGACGTTAATTTTTACGAAACATCAAAGAAATTTCGGACTGGTACCCGAACAAACTTTGTCGTGGAAAAAAAATTTATGAGTAAGCAAGGTACATCGTCTGTTTCCGTGGGTTTGCTTTAAAATTAATGTGCATTGTAAAGAACAGGGGCGGAATAGTATTATATGCATATATATTCCTAAGGCTACGCCCAAGCCTAAGCCTAAGCCGAGCAAAAAATAGTCTAAAGCTTAAGCTTACTCTATAGCTTGCGTACCAAAACGTATGGTTATCGTATCTCAATATGAAATGTCTTTTTCAAAATAAAAGCAATATTTTGTATTTTTGACACCGATTCCTTAATATTTAAAATTATCAATGTGTTAAAATGTTATACATGTTTAGCAGGCAAGTTAGCCAGACTTAGGTTTTGGTGTTAGGAAAGCTTAAGTTTAGCCAGCCGAATCAGTTTTGCTGAATAAAAGAATGTGCTTGTAGACAGGGTGCACCCAGAATTATGGTTTCGGTATGGAAATCCGGTATTTTCACTATCCGGTTCCGGTAATAAAGCCAGGATTTTTACAGGAATTTTCCGGTATTTTCGTATTGAAAATTTTTCTCATTTGAAAATTTAAGGTAAATTGGCATATTATTCTATGTTATGTCTCTAAAATTGTCCGAGCGTGTGTTGCCAAAATGTTTAATTTGTGAAATACTCCATAATTTATCATCGAATTTTTTGTAATAAATATTTTTTGCTTTCAGATTCCAGCTCCGATTCCGGTATTTTTCAACTTTCCGGTTCCGGTATTTTATAATTCTGGTTAAACGCTGCTTGTGGCGGTTTGTAAACTGCAGTACCGACAGTTCCTGTCCTATTGCATTTTTGCAATTACAATTTTGACCAAGAAAATTTTACGGCTTAAAAAACGTTGTTCGCATGTTTCGCATTTGGTTTTGTTTCAGACGATTACTTTCCTGCCAGTGATATTTGGTAAGTCCTTGAGTAGAAATTTAGAAGACCAATTTTACCCAAATATTGAACCAAGCAACGACAGTGTTGGCTAAACGCGAACTTACTGCGGTAATAAGGATAAGTCTAATAAGGCTAGGCGTATAACTATGTTTGAGCTTAAGTCTAAGCAAGAATAGTCTAAAACTATACTTTAGTGACCCAAACAAAAGGGGCTTAATAAGAGGGGCCCCATTTTGAGTTCCAATCAATAGGATTCTGTATCCGTAATAAGAGTTCGCAAGCGGAAAGAGTCCATAAACGCTAATTAGAGTGCATAAATATCAATTATTCCAAATTGTAGCGCATAAATGATTCCAGGACCAAATCAATTTCGTAACCGAATAACAGTTCGATGAACCCTCTGGAGAGGCCAGATAAATATCTGTTCTCCCCTATTATTCGGGTAACTACAGTAAGCCTACTCTAGTGATGTTCGCAACAAACTGCTGCATCCCTCAAAGTAAATCAAGTCGTTGTGACAAGCTTACGTTTACCCCCTCAAAGTAACATGAGAGCCTTCGCTTTCGTCATAGCTGAATATTAGCTATGGCTAAGCAAAGTGATTTTACTCATTTTTGTTTGTTTTATAAGCAGGTACTAGAAATAACCACACAACGTTATTATGTTAAATAGGATTTTTATCGAGTATTTTGACACTATTCTTACAATTATTTTCAGGTCTCAGCTTGTGCCCGCTGACTGGATGCCCGCCGGACACTTGTGAATATGGATTCAGAGTAGACTTTCGCGGTTGTATTACTTGCGACTGCTTAAGCGAAGATGGTAAACGTTTCTACTTGACTATGGACATTAAACAGTTTGCAGATGCTTCAAGTTAAAATAGCCAATCATCAACAAGGTTGATGTTAGCTACACCGAATATTGCAAGGGTGCTGTTGTAACGCATAATTTACTCGTCTGACCACTGTCAAACAGTAGATGAAATGATAACTGTGACGGCCAATGTCCAAGAACAGGGCTGTAACAATAGTATAAGCATATTCCAAAGCCAAAGCGTAAGAATGGGCTTAATACCCAAGTTTAGCCTAAACAAAAAGATTAGTTTAAAGTATAAGCTTCCGCTATCGCAGCACCACAGAAAACCGTTTCGCCCGAGATCGTTAAATGGACCAGTGTGACTACGGTTTTGTCACTGCGAAATTTGGCAGTGAAGTCGTCATTGATATTGCAAATCCTCCTCGAAAGTCATGCAATTGCAGTGAAACTGCGTTTATGCTTAAAAATTACGGCCCATGTAAACATCAGGAGCGGAGCGTTTTTCTGTGGGACTGCAATAGAGTAACCTTAACCTTTACACTAATTTTTTGCTTTGCTTAGACTTAGGCTTAGAGCTTATGCTTAGCAATGTGATCATTGTTACGGTTACACTTAGGCGTAGGCTTAGGCTTAGGCTTAGGAATAAGCTTATGATACTGTTCCGCCCCTGTTCTTTACATTCGCCAAAATTACTTAAAACCAAAAACTTTAAGTTGATCGTAGATTTAATGAGTTTTTTAGAAGCAACGCCCTGTCAAAGAGCATACGTCCAAGCGAAACGAAACCCTCTGCCGGGTGCAAAAGTGTACGAATGTGACCGAGAAGGGAAATATTTACCGTTTCAAACGTGGCAAAATCAATTCGCATGCATGGATGAGAATGGTATAACGTTTAAATAGTTTAGCTGTTGTATTCGGCAAATAATCCGCTGAATCAGTACAAATGGCAGATAATTTTTGCTAACCAAGGAAATCCTGGTGTCGCAGCAAGCGCTATTTGGTTCAAAAATGCACACGTGAAACTGTCGATTCTGATCCGTATCCACCAGTCAATGGTGCGCTGTAAATTTCAGTGAGTTGCTTTTAACTCAGAACCAGTTGAATCAACTCACAAATCTGAGCCCTGAATTAGGTCTTTTAGAACTTAGAATTCTGAATTGTTTAAACGCACATACTGAGTTAATTAATTAACTCAGCCAGAATTAAATCAACTCAGAGTGAGTTAATGTTTACTGTTACTAAACTCAGAAATAGCCAGAAATGTCCAATTTTTCCTCTGCGTTGATTAATCAACTCATTGGAATTTACAGTGATGTTAGAAGGAGCAAAAACTTTTTAGCCTGTTTGCTTGCGCTATAAATTCCGATGAGTTAATTGAGCAACTCAGAGAGCAAATTAGTCATTTCTGGTTATTTCTGAATTAATAAGAGAAAACATCATCATGCTCAGAGCTGATTAAATTCTGCGTGAGTTAATTAATTAACTCAGGATGAGTTCGATCAATTCACAATTTTGAGTTCTGAAAGACCTAATTCCCAACTCAGACTTCTGAGTGGATCCAACACATACTGAGTTCAACTCCCTGAAATCAACAGTGTATATTAACTTTTTCGACTTTCACTAAGTACCACGTGCAATCTTAATGATCAGCTTATTAGACATGCTCATAACGTCCATTCCAAACAAAAATGAAAATAAGGCGACCAATGGCAACGTCTTTCCACGTTGCCCTACAAATCTATCCAATGAGGTTCCACAATAAAAACGAATCCCATCTATTCCACCAGAATTCTAGCCAATCGGTGTAATATTCACATTCCGACAATATATTTTTGGTATCTGTTTACCTGCTGATGTGTATGAGACATTAAATAATAACATGAAATCATTTTTGTTGTCAGGTATCCTTATTACCAGTTGGAAACCGCTGTCAGCTGATCGTGAATATTCATGCGAATGTCCTCTGAAGGCCAGAAAAGCATCTGGCGGCAACAGTAAATTCAATATTTTGTCGCATTAAAGACAACTGACAAAGTTTATTTCATAAATAAATCCCTATTCACAAATGCAAGTTTTTGCTGCGAGAACATTACAACTGCAAATTGCACGCAAAACTTGCATTATTTCGTCAGCCAATGAGAAAGCGGCTGCTATAAACTCAGCGAACTTGCATGGTTATTCACACAACTAAATGCCTGGTTATGATTTTTAATGAATTATTTGCAGCGGCAAGTTTTTCCAATGGGATTTTGGACAAAACTGGCAAGTGCAAGTGGCAGCTGCAAAATCTCGCAGCAAAAACTTGCACGTGTGAATAGGGCTTAACATTTCATTTATTAAATGGTTAAAATAATCCTTGTTTTTGTTATACCCACATTAATAATTTCTATTTCATCTAAGATCTTCATTTCAAACTCGCATTTGAACCCAGGATGTCTCTGATGGAATGCTTTGGTCATTGGTGTTCAGCTAAGAATGTTGGACAGTCGATCCTAAAGGATCTCGCATCCTGCTGATATGTTGTACTACGCGTACTCGTAATAACTGTCACACTGGAGTGTAGTATAATGCAATGTCCATAGTTTGCACTTCACTGCGTCATAGCATCCTTTGACTAAAGTCCATCTATTAAGTATAACAATTAAGCCAGGATCGTAGCAGTTACAGACAAATTGTGCAAACCTAACTCTCGTTAAAACCAAGAGTGCATAATACAAGAGTATGCAACTCTTGGGATTCCGCATGGTACAAAGTATACAACCGGACGTTGCGTTTTTGGTCGACCTTCTTATTTAGGAAGGGTTGCCATCACACGTGGTTCCCAATAATCAATAAATTACCACCAATTTTTATGCCGGATACGTAACCGCACCCAAATATGGGTAGATAGGTCCTAATCTCAACGTCCGCTGGACTTATTCTACTGCACACAGAATATACCCAGTTCCACACTCTTGTAAGAAGGGGTCATTATTGACTCTTGCTTAATCTAAGTCAATTTTCAGACTTTGCACCGCCAGGAACATTCATTCCACAATGCGCCGAGACTGGCCATTACCAAGAGCTACAGTGTCACGGAAGTACCGGGTATTGTTGGTGTGTTGATCGGAACACAGGCCAGCAACGCGGCGAAAAATATGGTCCTGGAACTCCGAGACCTTTATGTGGTAAATAACTGAAACGTAACCCAGCATTTATTTTGATGGCAAAATGACAATTATTGTTTCATTTATCCAAATCACTTTCAAGTGTTAAACATAATTGCATATACCAAGGGACATCAACTCAGTTTACGCATAGCTTTCATTGACAAATTATCGCAGACCACAATATGAATAACTCCATTCAGCGAATAATACAAGTAGCCTCACATCAAAAGCTTTTGAATTTTTCTGATTTCAAATAATTGTTTCAAAGAATACGATTTTGAAAATCTTCCGAGCAAAATTTCTGACTGTTCAAATTGATTTGAGTTGGCTGGAACTCGCTGTATATTGAAGCCGGTTTTTTGTGACCCTGAGGCTAAAATTTTGACAAGTACGCAATATTCCTAATATTAAACGAACTATTTCTTATCCAAATACCATCACAACAACGTACCTTAATAAGTATATTTAATAGACAATAAGAGTTTGAACACTGTAAGTTCCAATGAGTTGATTTTATCTCAGAATGAGTTTAATTCCCTCAGAAGCCTGAGCTCTCAATTAGGTCTTTCAGAACTCAGAACTCAGAATTGATTGAACTTATTTTGTGTTAATTAAACAACTCTCACGCGGAATTAAATCAGTTCAGAGTGAGTTAATATTTTCTGTTATTTAAAACAGAAATAACCAGAAATGACTAATTCGCACTCTGAATTGATTAATAAACTCATTGCAATTTTACGGTGAGTGAATCTATTTCAGGCTTCGTTCGCTTGAAATCTCGTACTTATGTATGCAGGTTAACACGGATTTAACACATGATCAAGGGGACATTGTGTTTTCAGGTGCGAACGTAAACCAGTGTCCACTGACCGGATGCCCTCCAGACACTTGCGAATACGGATTCAGAGTGGACAACAACGGCTGTGTTACTTGCGACTGCTTAAACAAATATGGTAAAATTAAGTTCAATCGTAACAATTTCTTGCTGTATACACTTGGGGGGCGGCTGTGCAGGTGACATTGGCTGGGTTTCTGAAATTTTACTAAAGTATTGATATTTAAGTTATACGTATGTAATTACTTAAGTCGCCGATTTTAGTAAATACTTAAATTTTCGAGCAAAAATAAACAAACGCCAAACGTCAGCAACGTACTTAAGTACTAAGTCGTACTCAAATAGGGTTTTGGAAACACAGCCATTGTAATGCTAACAGATTTTCTCGCTCGCTACACTCACTGGCCTACAATTATACTTAACCTCTTCTCACATTGAGTTGCCTATAGGCAACTCAGCGCAGTGTATATACGTTAAATAATATATATCGCACCGTGTTTAACAATTGCAACACGTACACATAGTACTAAATCGCCACAAGACGTGAGATCCCCCTCGGGCTCAAGCGTCAAGCTCCTATAGCTGAGTGGTGATCGTATACGCCTCCCACTCCAGTCACTGGAGTTCAAATCCTAGCATAAAAGTAGGTCTCAGTGGAAATAGAAAATATTCATGTGAGAAAGGGTTAAGATAATATAACTTACCTGAAATGAAATATTCAAGAACTGTAATGAAAACAGCTTTGAAGTGAGCTAAGGAGTGTGCTGTCGCCCCTGATCGAACCGCATAAAGATTACATAAGAATGTAAAAAAATTTCGCGCTGCTCTCGAAGTGTGATTAATTTTAAAGATTTGTTCACTTTGTAGATCCACCATTTTTCAACACTTATGCGAAACAGATTTGGGAACAGTTTCCTTACAGCTATCATACAGGAACGTAACATGGGAAAACCACAGATCAAACGTGACAAATTCTGTATCCACCTCTGCGTAGGGAGTCTCCACCCTGGAATTAGAGGATTCCCACCCCGTGTCTGCTCCGGCACTGTCTCTGGGCATATCAAAGACGAGAACATACAATCACCATACAATTTCAACTGGTTTTAGAAGCAACGCCATGTCAAAGAGCATACGTCCAAGCGAAACGAAACCCTCTGCCGGGTGCGAAAGTGTACAAATGTGACCGAAACGGAAAATATTTACCGCTTCAAACTTGGCAAAATCAATTCGCATGCATGGATGAGAATGGTAACCGTTCACTGACCTCAATTTATGACCAAGTAAACCAATGATAGCCGCGATGGTAAAACTATAGAATCGTCGACCCAAAGAGTTAATGATGACTCTGAACAAGAGTGTGTAACTGATTGAAAAATGCATGGAACGAAATGTGCCGGCATCTTGTGCATTTTTCACTGTCCTTTATTTGTAGGAGGGATGTTGATGCTTGGAACGCAAAATTGGACACTTTTTAAAATCGAATCTGAGCATCCTTGAAACGCGGTTACGTTAGCGTGAGAGATTGAACGAACTTCTCAATAATTTTCAATTCCACTAAAGGGTCCGCTCCCAATAAAGGAGGTGACTAAAATTTGGGTAAACCGGATGCGGTTGGAAGCAAAATACTAAAGCGAAGATTCCGTATTTCCCCGGTTTTGGGTTACAGTGTTTTCCAAACGAAAACCCAACCAAACCTAAGTCGAAATATGATCAGGTTATTTCTGGTTTAGTTCAACCAACAATCTGGTTAACCGAATGCAAAACGTTAACGACAAATATAAAGTCTTAAAAATATATACGGTTCTAAATATTACAACAACCAAACGAACTTCTGTAAACACTTTTACGCCCATTACGCAATGACTTGAACGAAAATATGTATCCATCCTTTAAATATACGCAATATATACTACTTCATTCAAAAATTGTTCGTATGCAGAACAATATACATTGCAAAAAATGGTTAGTCAAATTGAGTCTCGCCGAAATAGGCTTTTCGGGACTACACAAATTGAGTCAAAATCCGATTTCGCCAGAGTCAGATTCGACTCACTGAGTCGCACGTTTTACTCAGACGGAGTCGAATTTCATTCACTATTTATAGTCCCGAAAAGCCTATTTCGGCGAGACTCAATTTGATTCACCATTTGTTGCAGTATAGCTGGTTAGCTAATCAGACGTGAATATCTGACATTGGGGCTTTTAAAAACGCGACGTGCGTTTCTTTTCTGCACAGAATGTACCCAGTTGCATACACTTGTTAAATAGCAATTATCCAGTCTCTGTATTGTTTTGAAACATATTCTAAACCTATCGCAAGACTAAAGTTTCTACTAAAATGTTTTGCTGAACGCACGCTTTCTGCAAAATATATGTAATGTTTTAATAGTTATTTTAGGTAAACTAATAAGCAAATGGAAGCCGATGTTATCTGGTCGCAAATATTCCTGTGAATGTCCGCTCAAAGCTGAAAAAGCAACCAGTGATCTGAGTAAGTCTAAACCCGGTCGAATGTAGTAAACCACTTTACGGCTGTAAGGATAATGATTCAACGTGTAATATTGATATATACTTTGACAAAGTACAGAATTTAGTTCACGCTACACACGCAAAATATTAAATTGTCTTATTCAAAAAATATTTGTTGAAATTTCACACAATTATGTCTTAATATTACTCCAGAGATACATGTCTTGAATTCCAGACTTTTGTTTGTAAAATTTTTCAGAAATATGGGTCTAAAATTTTTTAATTTGAAAGTCAGAAATTTAGGTCGACCTTTCATATAAGTGAAATATTTCTGTAATATGAAACAGATTTGAAGACAGTGGTGTTTGTTTTTGTTAAATTTTGCCACAAGACATATATTTTAACTATTTCAGACACGAATTTTCGAGCTGTTTAAGGCTATTAAAATGTCTAAAATTTACCAGTCATTATATCTTATAAATTTAAGAAAGTAAGAAGTCTTGACATTTCAAGGCAATTTTTTGTATGCAGTTTGCGTTGTGCTGGGCAAATTATGGTAAATATGCCACAAAAGACGATGGCGTTTCTATAATCTTAGGATTGCACTCAGTGCTTTTTGAGATTAGCGTATTCAGCGTAAATAAAATTTGTATCTTTTAGAATTTCCACCGCTAGGAATGTTCGTACCACAATGCGCCGAGACTGGACACTATCAAAATCCGCAATGTCACGCGAGTACCGGGTATTGTTGGTGTGTTGATCGAAACACGGGCGAGCGACGCGGCGAAAAACATGGTCCAGGGACTACAAGACCTTTGTGCTATTAACTTCCAATGTCAAAAATACAACTAAGAGAAAGTTTACTGGCTAAGTTCATTGTAAAAATTACAGTTGAATCCTGACAATTATTTTATTTGGTTTGTTCGTATTTGACAGCCAATATTTATGGTTATCAACTTTGGAAATAAAGTCGAGTAATTGAGTCAAAATAAGAAATCTGTGCACTCGAGTAAACGAAGAATTGTTAGCAATGTTTGCACTGTTTGTATGCGCAACGATTGTTGAACGCCATGCGTTCATAGAGTAATTTATTTTGCCATGAACCAAAATTTCAATCTTAATTAGTTAAAATAACCGCCGCTGTCGCATGCAGTTTACAAACATTGGCTACATAGAAAGATCAGGGACGGAACGTTTTTCTGCGAGAGTGCAATAGAATTAACTATTAGACTAATTTTTTGCTTTGGCTTTAAGTTTAGGTATACGCTTAGGCTTAGGCTTAGGGTTAGAAATATGAGTAAACTATTGAGGCGGCCATGTTGTATACTTTGGCCCAAAAATTTAACCCCTTCTCACATTGAGTTGCCTCTAGGCAACTCAGCGCAGTGTATATACGTTAAATAGTATATATCGCACCGTGTTTAACAATTGCAACACGTATACGTAGTACTAAATCACCACAAGACGTGAGAGCCCCCTCGGGCTCGAGCGTCAAGCTCCTATAGCTGAGTGGTGATGTTATACGCCTCCTACTCCAGTCTACTGGAGTTCGAATCCTAGCATAAAAGTTGATCTCTGGTGCTACAGAAAATATTCATGTGAGAAAGGGTTAAACGCAAATTATATATCTGTATCAGGCAATAAACAAATTATGTGCCATTGGGAACCAGTCAATATGACCCTCCACAGATGACCGTAATGTTTTTTGTACAGTAACCTAATATTTGTTGCTTAATTGTTAAAGTTTGTTGCGAAATTTGCAGGTGGGGACAAATACTGTTTTGTAGTTGGTTTTATAAGACGCAGGCCCATGTTACTTTTAGAGCTGTTCCGGTTTCTGCTGGGTCTGTAAAAGAGAAGGCTTACATTGTAGACTATATTTTCTTGCTTAGGCGTAGGCTTAGGCTTAGGAACGCCGCCTACGCATCCTTACACGAACACTCTCAACTGCATTTTTCGTCTACTATATGTGTCGACCGTATGCTGCTAGCAAGCATACAACACAATGTGCATTGCTTTTATTGCATATGCACTAGGGCAAGCATGTCTCACATACTTACAAAGCTTAGGCTTAGTCTTAGGAATAAGCTTAATCTACCGTTACGGCCCTAAAAGTAACATTGGACAACGCCGTACTGCTATCCTTTCATTGCTTCGTATAGCTTCATTGCGGTTGAAACCCTTGAGATGGATACTGGTGCCAGCAATAAATGATGAAAGAAATTTTGCGAGGAAAACCAGCGAGGAGTCAAGTGCAAACTAAGTAATAATCCGCCTCCGGCTCCGGTTCCGATAGAATTTTTGCCGGCGTTTCCGGCAATTTCGGTAATAAAATTTTGCATAATTTTGCAAAATTTATCTGTTTAGCGCGTTTCGATTTTACTTTTGTCACAATTTTCAGTAAGGAATTTTCGAAATTTGGCAGAAAATTAGCGTAAAACCAAACAACAAATCAAACATCACCAAGCAATATAGTCTGCCGATGGCAGATCAGATTCCTCGGCGAACCTTGGTTTGTCCAAAGCTTTAGCTTCTTCCAGCCCCAGCGTCAACGCCATTAACAACGGCGAGTCACAAATACGGCCAAAAGAGTCTTCATCGACGAAGCGAATCAGCAGTCGGTCGCATCTTTTCTTAAACAATTAACCCCTTCTCACATTGAGTTGCCTTGGGCAACTCAGCGCAGTGTATATACGTTAAATAATATATATCGCACCGTGTTTAACAATTGCAACACGTATACATAGCACTAAATCACCACAAGACGTGAGAGCCCCCTCGGGCTCGAGCGTCAAGCTCCTATAGCTGAGTGGTGATGGTATACGCCTCCCACTCCAATCTCACTGGTGTTCGAATCCTAACATAAAAGTAGGTCTCATGGAAAATAGAATATATTCATGTGAGAAAGGGTTAAGCGAAAAATTTTCAGTTTACTATCTTTAAGTTAAAAAACTATTATCCAAAAACATTTCTTAGTATTTGTACTGTTTGTATTTTTGTCAAAACTTTTGATTAGTGATTTTCTCAAACTTCGCTGAAAAGTTCAGTGCTTAAAACTGAATATTCGTGGGATGTAGGTATAACTACGAAGCATAGTTCATTTTTGCCAATTTGGTCTTGAAAATTTCGAAATATTTAAGCTTCAGCGATTTAATCAATATTGAAAAATTGTAAACAAAACAAGCGTTACACCCCGACACACGTTCACCGCCAACCTGGCACAACTGATTGCTCCTGTACAATAAACGTTATTGCTAAACTGGCCAATGTTAGTTTGAGGGGCGTAACAGTAGTTTAATCGTATTCCTAAGACTAAGCCTAAGCGTAAGTGTAAGAATGAGCATATTCTTAATCGTCAGCCTAAGCCTAAGCCAAGCAAAAAAAATTAGTCTAAAGCATAAGCTTTACTCCATTGCCGTCCCAGAGAAAAATGGGCCGCTCATCCAATAAACTTTTATGGCTCTGTTATCTGTTGTATCTTTGTGTGAATCTAAGTAATAAAATAAACATATTTTTGTAAATGTTTTTGGAAAATTAATCATTTTTCGTTGAAAAGTGATTTTCAATTCTAAAAGTCAACAAAAACAAATTTTGCTGCTTATATAATCTGAGCCAACTCTTGAGAGCTCTGACTTAAATTTCGTAGCAAATCAGGTTTTAACAACAGCTTAATAGCTACAGTTCTGTAGTGTTGCCGGATTTTATTGGCCAAAAGTAGAGTTTTGTTTATAAACCGTCTGTTTTCAAAGGTCAAATATCAAGTTACCTGCCTGAGCGCAATGTCAGTTTGTATTCACACTGGGTGTATTTGAAGTTGACTGTAAATATTTCACACGCCTGCTGTGAAATTTTACAGGACCGCTTTCTGTGACAAGATTTAAAAAATTTAGTGTTTTAGAGTATTGGCTTTGTACCATTCCGAACCCATCCTGTACAAGTAAAGTTGTATGATTTTTCGCAAACTTCATGGCGATTACCAGGGTACAACCGGAGGTCTGCCTCCGGCTCAGGGTCCGGCTTTGAATCCGGCAGAATTTTTGTCGGAGGTTCTGGCAATTTCGCATTTCGGTAGTAAAATTTTGCATAATTTTGCAAAATTTATTTGTTTAGCGCTTTTCGTTTTACTTTTGTAACAATTTTCAGGAAAGAATTTCAGAAATTCCGAGCGTAAAACCAAGCAACTTAACAACATATTGCAGATATTGACTAAAATTAACTAATTAACCATTATTTTTACAACATAATTTCGCCTCACCTCCGGCTCCGGCTGCGGCAAATTTCGGTGACCGCCGATTCCGTATCCGGTTCCGATATTTTTCACCTCCGGTGGAACCCTTGTGGTTACCGGTTAAACGAATATGCATTGTGACGTCGAAATAAACAAATTTTAATGTGCTATAAAACCAGCCGCTACAAGTCTAGGACCATATTCTCAAATGCGTATAGCACCTATCACTTGTTTAGCGTTTAAGTTTTCAATTTGACGAACAGTACAATTCCGAATATCAATTGAGATACAAGCAGGACAATTTTAACGCAACAAACACTCGAAATTTCGAACCTCGCCAATCGCTGGTTTAAAAGTTAAAGCAACTGTTACCAACTGGTGATAAATGCTATAGACGCGCTTGAGAATAGGTCTTCTAGTTAAAATTGCACCAAAAAGTTGAAAATGCAATTTCTAACGTAGACGTTTCGTCACAATTTTGTCGAATAAACTTGTGATCCTGATAAATGTAAAGATTTCACTATCAAATCTTGTTTAGTAAACGCAATAAAAACGACTTTGTGTAAAACTTACGGCATCGTTTGAAAAGACCATAATCTCACAATGAATACGATTATTTTGGTCGCGATTTGCGCCTTACCACTCGCGCTGGGTAAAGTTTGTAATTTTTTAATACAAATATTATTAAAATAGTAAATAGGAATTGCTTAAAGCACTATACACACGTGCAAATTTTTCCTGCGAAAACTTGCAGGTGCAAATTGCACTCAGAACTTGCATATTTTCATCATCCAACGAGAAAGCAGCTGCAATAAATTCAGTGACCTTGCATGGTTGTTCACACACGTTAACTATAAATTCCTAGCTTTGATTTTTAGAGAATTATTTGCAGCTGCAATTTTTTCGGACGGGATTTGGGACAAAACTTGCAATTTCAAGTTGAAGCTGCAAGTTCTCGCAGCAAAAACTTGCACATGTAAATAGGGCTTTATTCTATGAGAAAGAAAATTGATCATTTAAATGCCATTTTAAGCTTTGCGTGGCACGTGGCCGCTGGATGGGCAACACTTTGTGTTAAGATAATTTGCTGCCTGGTAACCAATTGCGTAAATCACTTGGTGCGAACTCATTTTTGCGTATTCAGCTATTTTGTTGAATATAGAAGGGTTTGTCTTATTTTTAAAAACATAAAAGAATTCAGGGTTAAAGAATTATGTTTTAATCTTTGCAACCTGTGTAAATAGAAAGGATTTTCTAGACGCAACGATCTGCCCGTTGACTGGATGCGCTCCGAACATTTGTGAATTTGGATTCAAAGTCGACGAAAACGATTGTGTTACTTGCGATTGTAAAAGCGAAGAAGGTAAAGCATAAATACACATAAAATTAATTGTCTTTTATTCAAGAAATATTGTCTGCAATTTAAGACAATTGTATCTTAATACGGACGCCAGACAAATATTTCTTAAATTCTGGACTTTTATTTCTTAAATTTTTCAGAAAAATGGGTTTGAAATTTTTCAGTCTTACATTTAAGAGTTTGTTTTATGAACGAATAAGTCAACTATTTCTGAAATATAAAAGACAAATTTCTGAAATATAAAATGTAACACAGCGAACCCAGAAATTCAAATCGGTCGGCACTCCGGGGAACGACTTCCTAACTAAGTTCGAAGGTTACCAAAGCAAACACAAACGGCTAATTCTCTTACAATAAAAATGACACGGTACGCCTACTGAATCAAATCAAGTTGATATCCCCACGCCCAAAATAGACTCCGTACACAATTCAGAAAACTCAGTATAGCACAGATCGTGCTAACTCAAAATTCACTACGTACTACTGACGCCCCAAAATAAAATAAGAAATGCAAAATTATGGTTCCTTTACAGGTGCAGTTCAAGTAAATTGCTAAACAATGCCTTCGTAACTCTTTCCAGAAATAAAACAAGTAATTTAATAACTACGGCTTCCTTACGGAGCAAAGTCGTAGATGCGCGCAGTCTGCTATAAATTACCAAGTAAAGTACCTAAGCTTTACTACAATTGTCACACCAGCAAAATTTTTACAACAAAATTTAACTTAAGTAGGCAGAAAATTTATCGCCTACTACGGGCTCCCAAATACTCAAAATATGCTCTACGCGCACTAATCACCAGGTATCCCACGACACAACTTTACGCGCAACCGTAAATTTTATATAAATACAGGCACCCTAAGTTCAAAACAATTCGCATAAATCGCCGGTACTAATACTCCGATAAGAAATTGGGCAGCGGTTCGCTCCCGTACAACTCTGAGCCCCCGAACCCAACTTGTTCAGCGCTTATATATCCGTAAACCGAAAGGTTAATTGAGTTCTAGGAATTTTAAGATAAAAATTTAAAATTTTTCAAAACTGTTGAAAAACCACTAAATATAACTTAAAAAAGGTTTTTATTAAAAATTTCGATCATAAAATTTTACTAAAATCTAATAAAAAGCTGTTTTGTCTTAAAAATTTAGTTTTTAGATGAAAATTTAAACTTTTAAAATAGCTTAAAAATTTAAAATATGTTGTTTTGACCAAAGTACTTGATTTTTAAAATAAAATTGATCTTTCAAATCGAATAAAAAGTAAAAAATCCCCTATTTTGACGAAAATCCGAAATTTTCAAAACAAAATTTTAGGTAAAAATTTAAAGAATTTTCCTAAAAACTAAGTTTTGACCAGAATCTGTAAATTTCAAAACAAATTTTATTGTTTAAATTAAAATTTTAAAATATTTCTAATATTTTGTCTTCAACTGAAAATTTGCAATCATTTTAGTTCTAGGAATTAAATCTACCAACATTTCCAAAATGGGGAGCCAGTTTTAGATATATATAACCAACAAACCGAAATTTTTTTGAGATGTTACAGTTAAGAATATTATAACGCTTAAGGAAGCATTTTCTACGCCTGCATCGTACATGATCTGCAAACAACTTGATCCCTCCATTCATTTACATCGAGCAATCGTTTCAAAATTAACAGTGTGGTACAACACAAAATTCAACTGCGATTGCCGATTAAACTGTACACATCTTCCTCAAACCACACATTTCTTATTTCCTACGCCCATGTCTTATTACATTACAGAAAAAATGCCGTCTGCTCGTATTCAAAAGTTTCTGATTAATACACCGCTATACACACGTCCTCAATACCACAAGCCTCACTTTTTTTCGTCCAATGATATTCGAATTAAAAAACTCAATGCACTACCTCATGACACATTTATATAGCATTTATATAGTGTAATACAATAAAGCGACGTGCAACTTGTTTATGATATATAAACCGCAATGCAAAACTCTATGTAAACCGGCATGCTTGCGTTTTGGTGAAGGAAGGGAGCTAAAAATGATAGTCAAACCGAACCGGGAGTGAAATTAGCCGAAAAAAAATTAACATTGCTAATGCCGTTGAAAAATATTGACAAAAAATTGCCAGGGGGTACAAATTAAAATTCACACCCCTCGTTCAGTAGTCCTGGCCCCCATGCTACAAAAAGACATATTTCTGAAATACAAGTAATGTCTGAATATATACATGAGATTTATGTCTTGAAAATTTAAGAAAGTAGAAGTCTTGAAACTTTAGGGCAATTTATTTGGTTTGTATTTCACACGTGCAAGTGTTGATATTTGAATGCCAACTTAAACCCGGGGTATTCGGTTCCATTAGTTAATACGGTATGCTTATCGTGCAACGCCGTTCGTCACCGTCTGGTGTCGTACGTGAGTAATTTTTGTATTGCGTGCAATACCGTACGGTCACACACGGTGGCGAACGGCGCCGGACGTCATCGAAAGTATAGCGCCACCTTTACTCTGATACCAGTCGTTTGCAGATTAAATAACGTTTTAGAAGCCACGCCATGTCAAAAAGCTTACAATGAAGCGAGACAAAATGAACTTCTTGGTGCAAAAGTGTTAAAATGCGACAGAAAAGGAAAGTACGAGACGTTTCAAACGTGGCAAAATCACTTTGCCTGTGTTGATGGAAAAGGTAAATTTTGACTACAACTGCAGGGTATTTCCAAGTGGTACAAAGGTTCCAATAACAGATATTTGTTTCAGAAACTAAAAACCTCAAGTGTAAAGCTAAAACTGTCTCACTTTTGTGTACCAAAATTCAAAAGCACAAATTTTCGCAGAAGAATTTTGAATATAAAAATAGTAAAAGAAAGCGAATTTTAGATTTGTTGATTTTGAGTAAAATTTGTTGACTTCGTTTTATATAGGAAAATCGAAATATGCCTGGGCTGAAAACAAACACTTGATGACAATTATGAGCATAAAAATGTCACAACTTGTATCGCTGGTGTAACGGAAACGGATACAGGTTTTTAGCTCAAACGGATATGCGAATACACTCTGAGTAAACAGAGTTTAAGCTTTTTTATCATATGACGCAACTGTGTTTACATGTTTTTATGTGTAGCCTGTTTTTTAATTTTTTTAGAATAATCCGATCACAATGACCAAGAGTGTCTAATCGCTATTTAACAAGAGTGCGCAACCGGGCAGTTTCTGCATAGAAAAGAATGTACCCGGCACGTGTTGCGTTTTTGCCTTACCCCCTTTATTTAGACGGGTGTACAACCGGATGCGAACCATAGCACTTTATGTATGCGGCATCAAACACGCTCCCCTTATAGTTTAATTTAGGGTTATTGAATGTGACAGCGATCCCCCTCTAAACAAAAGGGGGTCGCTCAAAAACGCAACACCCGGTGGTACACATTGTACCATGCGGAACCCATAGAGTTGTACACACTTGTACACTCTTGCTATGACTGATGCATAATTTGTAATATATATTAATTATTAAAGATGGGTGAAATTATTGATTTAGGCGAAACAATAACCGATTGGAAGCCGTTGGCAGCGGACCGTGAATATACTTGCGACTGTCCACTCAAAGTTAAAAAAGCAACTGCTGGCAAAAGTAAAATTATCTTTTTTAAATTACTCTTAAAATACCCGTACAACTCTAGAAAATGAGCTATTTCCGCAATTGAAAATTTGTTTGTTTTTTAAACAGTTGGTATAGTTTCATTTCAAATCCAATTTCAAGCTCATATGTGAGCCGAACTCTGATGAATTATGTTTGCCAGCACCTTTCAACTACAACAACGGGTTGCTCAAACCAGTATTGCAGTTAAGTTGAACGAAGGTTTTGCACTGAGCAAATGCGTAATATGGAGTACCTAAACGAACAATTTTAGCCGCGGGTAAATAAAGATTTGTATTACGCGAGTAAAAAAGTCACAGGTTTTACCTACGCCAGACATTTAAGAGTTAAGGTGAAAAACATACGCTATACACTAAGTTAGTCAGTGAGCGTTGAAAAACCAAAAGTTCTGTGCTTTATTTCGCTGGGTTTGAAATTTTGTTGTTTCTAGTAAGCTACCATGCGTAACTTTTATTAGAGCTATAACGGAAAACTTCATCAAAGTGCAAATTACGAGCGATCTCTAAAATGCTGCAAAAGGTGGGTCGTAGTTATCCTTTTAGTATGGGTTAACCCGCAGGTAAAAAACTTCTTTGCCTGGATAAACCGCGGGTCGGCTAAAAAATCTTTACTCACATCCCACTGTGTGCACTGCAGTGACCCGAATATGAGAGGGTCCCCATTTGAGTTATAATCAACTGGAGAACGTATCCCCAATAAGAGTCCGTAAGAGGATAGAGTCCGTAAACCATAATTGGAGTCGATAAAGGACGATTATTCTAAATTGTAGTTATAAAAGACTCCAGCACCAAATAAAGTTGGTTTCGAAAGTTTAAAGCATACTTGGTTTTAAAAGTACACTCTTGAACCTTGCATTATCGCGCAAATTTTTGATACAAGACAAATAAACGTTTAAATTCAACGGATAGTTGCAATTCAGAGTATATATCAATGTCAGTAACGAAGGGTGGGTACAAAATGTAACCGAATAACAGTAGGAGTACCCCATGGAAAGGCCAAATAAATATCAGCCCCCTCTTATTCGAGTCACTATACACTGCAAAAAATGGTGAGTCAAATTGACTCACTCCGAAATACGCATTTCGAGAGTACACAAATTGAGTCAAAATTCGACTCCACCACAGTCAAATGCCTTTCACTGAGCCGAACGTTTGACTCTGGCGGACTTCAAATTGACACAGTTGGTGTAGTCCCGAAAAGCCTATTTCGGAGAGTAAATTTGACTCACCATTTTTTACAGTGTATAGTATATATACTCGTATAAATAGGGACATTCTTTATAAACTATTTGTGTTTTCAGAGTTTCCGCCACCAGGAAAGTTTATTCCACAATGCGTTGAGACTGGTCACTATCAAAATCCACAGTGTCACGGGAGTACTGGGTATTGTTGGTGTGTTGATCGAAATACAGGAGAGCAGAGAGGCGAAAAACATGGGCCTGGAACTCCGAGACCTGTGTGCGATTAATTAGCAATCGAGACAACAGAGCTTGAAATGTTGTTGTGTCATACTAAAACTGTTCAAACACTTGGAGTGTGGACAGGAAATGCATAGATTAGCTAATCATGAATCAAAGAAATATATTCCAACATCCATTTATCCGATATGTTAATCTTTAAATAGGTTTTTTGGTTTAATCATAATTTAGGATTTATCAAAGTTTTTTGGTGATTGTACCAACTGCGTTCAGTCACTATATATTGTTGTACACTGCAAAAACGGCGAGTCAAAGTCTCTACGGAACTGCACAAATTGAGTAAAATTCGACTCCGCTAGTGTCAAGTTCGGCTCAAGCCAGGGTACAGCCTGAGGTCTACCTCCAGCTCCGGTTGAGCAGAAAATCGGCCTCCGGCTCCGGCTCCGGTAGAATTTTTGCCGGAAAAATGTTACATAATTTAGCAAAATTTATCTGTTTAGCGCATTTCGTTTTACTTTTGTCACAATTGTCAGGAAAGAATTTTCGATATTTCGCAGAAAATTAGCGTAACACAAAACAACTTAACAACTTTATTGCAGATATTGGCTAAAATTAACTAATAAACCATCATTTTTACTACCTAAATTTCGCCTCATTCCTTGACTTCCGGCTCCGGTTGCACCCTGAATCAAGCGTATTTCGAAGAGTCAATTTGACACACCATTTTTTGCATTGTAGGTACTTGTCCTTGAAATTTTGTTGATATTTAATATGGTTTTGATTGCAAGGTTTACATTAAAAGCTGGGTAGGTAAACGATCACATAGCAGGTCTATAAAAGCTATAAGTAATCACTTTGTGGGGAGAACATATACACACTTTCAAAAATAGCTGTTGAACATTAACGACGAATGTATATATTTGAAAAGATTTCAGCAGACTAAATGCTATTGCAAACTTGTATAATTGTACGTTTTCATGACAAATAAAGTTTTAACAAATAATTAATGTTGGCGCTTAAAATTTGAATTTGGCGCCAAAATTCCGATTTCCCGCAAAAATTTGAATTATAATAAACTCACAAATGTAAATTTTCCCACCAAAAATTGAATTTTTCTTTACCATTTCAATTTTCCGCCAAAATTTTATTTTCATGTCAACCTTGAAATATCCCGCTAAAACATCCTGATAAGATTTGCATTAGGCCTCCAGAATTTGAATATCACGTTAAAATTTGAATTTTCCCGCTAAAATTTGAATTTCCTGACATTATATTTTGCCCTAAAATTTGAATATATATCTTACCAAAATTTGAAGAATCGTCAAGTGTGGTAATTCTTACGAAAATTTAATTTTCTCGTTAAAATTTGACATGCCCTCATGCCATGTGAGATATGATATATAAAAAGAGAACTAAAATCAAATTTCAAATTATTTTTTGCTTAGGTTTGACAGCTTAACACTTATTTTACGCATAGTGCTTAGGCTTACGCTGGGTTCACGTTATAACCGACGCAGATTGGGACACTTTTTGTCCCTTAGACTACTGGGTTACATTTTATCTGCTAATAGACCCTGTATCGTATTCAAAAATTCGTATTTGTCTGCTGTTAACATGTGTGACTCAGCTTTTGTTCTTCAATTTCATATAATATTCGAGGTATTGTCGGCAACTAACATTATACATTTTGAAATGTCTGCATACTTGAGGTAACATATCCAAATTGTCCTGTTGAATATCATATACTAAAACTTGAAATTTGAATTTTGACGCGGTTCTAAGCGATGTTGTGTTGGAAACGAATTTCAGGCGTGTATTTGCATTTAAAGCACATTTGTGCCGCTGCCGTCAAACTTTACATTCATTTATTAGTACCCTAATGTTACACTGTCCCGCAGAATATCATATGATATTCGTTGAAATTTTGGAATATTCGCATAAATGTCCCTCAGTACCACGTGACATACCGTCCCTTGTACCAGGGAACAACCGGAGGTCTGCCACCGTCTCCGGCAGAAAACCGGCCTCCGTCACCGGTAGAATTTTTGCTGGAGGTTCCGGCAATTTCGGTAGTAAAATTTTGCATAGTTGTGCGAAAATTCATCTGTTTAGCGCGTCACAGCCTGAGTTAAAATCTTAACTGAAAAACATTTGCGGCTACTACACTGTTCACGTTTTGCGCAAAATTTTTGGAATTTCACTAAGCTTGATATTTGACTTAAGAATTTTTAACTCCGTCCAGAATTTGAAATTTGACTATAGTTTGACTCGCATTTTTGACAACAGAAGACAGTGAATCGTGGATCCAGTTTGCGAAGTCAAACTTTTTGACTCCTGCTGAGTCAATTATTGACTCGATGAATTCTGAATCAGTTTGCGATTCAAACGTTGACTGCGTATTTTTTACACTGTACTGATTTCACTTACTCCAAATCAAACCAATCATTTACTATTTACTGGACACAACGCAAAACATGAATGTGCAACGTAACAAACGACACTAATGCAAATCCAAATTTTTGGAAAACTTTAAGGCAACTCCACGATAATTTCCACCACAGTAAGAAAAAATACTAACCAGTAACCCACATATTCCTGGTATCTCCCAACTCGCATTACATTGGATCACACTTGCAAGAGGGAAGAGAACGATTTTTTCGTTGAACAGTAAAATTAAATCACTGGACAACCTATGACTTCTACAACTAGCACCTCATTACTTCAGATATTGATGTTGGTGAAATTCTCGACCCCGAAAAGCATCAAATACAAATGTATACGAACAACCAACTGCTGACATCCGCATTAAATACACAAATACCGGAAATCGTAAATTTTTTTCCACTATTATCAAATTAACTTCAAATCCCCATTTAACAAGTGATGTCGGATTGATTTATACGGAACAATGTATTGGCCACCTGGATTCAAGTCAATACGGTCATCTGCAGCGGTACTTGGTCTGAAGCAATCGAAACATAAACGAGATAATAAGACCGTTATATTTTACATTAAAAAAGTACCATCTCCAGTACGCTGCGCAAAATTGTTACTCTCGATTAATTGATGTTGTAACCACGGCGGGAAAAACCAACGGTTGAACGGATTCCGAATGGAAACCTTGCATGAGATTCCCAAAATATAAACTTTAACTCAGAATTACAGCTTCACTAAATAAATTACATCGTTTCGAGTTCATAACTACATTTCATTACAAATCGAACAGCGTTGCTTCGAAAACTTTATACTTCGAACTTTAACGCCGATGGATATGTCGATCAACAAGCATCAATACACGATAACTAATCACTCTACACCATTTCACAAAACAAGTAACCGGATATCTGTTTCCTGTAAAAATCGGTGTTCGTTTACGTATAGAAATAATATTTTTATGCTTAAACTTAGTTATAAATCACGTGTATATCTCACAGTTTTTCATTGTAGATGTGTTAATTCATCCAAAATCTTAAAAAATTTGGTGCATCCGCTATTTTTTTAAATTTTAGAAAGCCAAGTGAATATTTGAATGCCTCAATTGTATTGACAGAAAAATAAAAAAATCTTTGAAACTTTTATACTTCATTATTCGTTTCCGATATTTTAATCACTATCCGCTTCCGCTTTCGTTATTATTACTATCCGTTTACACCCTGATCGCTGCCAAATATAGTGCCATTCAGAAATCCAAACGTCCATATTGATCCTGACATGTAAGCTGCTGGCTGACCTAAAATGTTTTTACAAACACTTACTCTTCAGCCGCAGGAACTGGAATTTCAACTCCTTCACAATGATTGACAGCGCTCACGAATACAACGTGATTCATATTTGGTTGAAACTCTAAATGTCAAAAAATATTTTAAAGTGATGATTTTTAACAAAACGCAAATGTTAAAATATACCGATAAATTATCGAGTTCACTGAAAATCTCTAACGGAACTTGCGACTAATAAAAGACAACAAACATGCCGCTGGATCTAAGATGTTACAACTTGTACTTTATCACAAAATCTGGGCAAATTCCAGTTAATATTATGCCACTGACTTTGAAGGGAAATGATTAAAACGTTACCTAAATTTCTGACATCCAATCTGTTTGGAATATGAGACATCGCAGAAGCATCAAGGTGCGTAAGTAACGACTCTGCGTATCGAAAAATTAAAAACAACAAAATTACAGCGAATAGTAGTTATTTAAAACACTGAAAACAAGACTAAAAATGAGACAGTCATTCATAGCAGTTAGTTTCGTTTGAATACATTTAGCATCAAATAATTCTGGTTTATCGTTTATGACCAGGTGTAAAATATCAGGGTGCAAACTGGATACCAATTTGAAACAAACTTCGGCTTCTAGATTAAATGTTTATACGCATCGTAAAGCAAAGATTAATGTTATATGCTCGTTTGTGTCATTGTTATGTCAGTTTCGTTTTAAATCTGACATATTATAGTATTGCACAAAAACTGAAAAAGTGCATTTTAAACGTACCATCTTATATATCTAACAGTAGAATGTTATCTTATCGTTAATATCTGCATTTTCTTATTGTAACTTTCAACTTTCGCGTTCAAAAATTTATTGATTGTGTAAAATTATCTACAACATGATTGTCATAGTTGAATGCAAAGGGTTCGAGAAAATATAGTAGTTTAAATCACAGTTTTACCGCGCTTTTTATTTTTAACTGTGACTGTTGTAGCAGGTGTCCTCAGCAGCTAGAAAAACGAATTTGATCAAAAAAAACCCGCTCAAACTTGCGCGCTGTATAATTTTTGAAAAACCATGAAACACATAAAAGTCTTCATTTATATATAATCGCAGTTACTTGGATAAAAAGGCAATATTCTGCTTACTCCTTGACAAATTTCATTTCGCCACACGTCAATTTGGTGTTTGGATATTGCGCTATGCATTCAGCATCTTTCTCTGATAAACGAAACTCGTGATATAAATTAATGCAGAACGTTTCAATCTAAAAAGAAGTTTCTTGCAGTCATACGTAAACAGCCTTGTAATACACCACGCTGAGCGCATATTGTACCTATATATCATTTAGAGCATACCGTCTCCTAAACGCATATTTTGTCTTAGTTAACAACAACTGATCCATTCCAAATGCAAAATATTTGTTTAAGTAATCTTGTTTACAATAATTCAGATCCCGGAGAACTGTGATCGGAATGCATTAAGAATAAACAAATAGATTGCCCCCTGAAACGTTTCACGTACTTTTTTTAATCGACAGCGCATGTAGTCGGCCAGAACATATCTTAATCGATCAAGCTAAATATAACGTGAAATATAATACACAGGCAGAGCAGAATGGCAACAAAGTTTCGGATTCGGATTCGCAAAACCATGTGGTTCGGATTCGAATGTGAAAAAGCAGAACAAAAAAGCCGGATCCAGCAGTGTTTGGAAATATATGTTTTTCAGTTTTGAACAAAAATTTTAAATATCTTGTTATATTAATAAAAAAATTCTGTTTCATGTCACAAATCTCAAAAGTGAGGTCGGGCACGAAATATATTAACGTTTAAAAGTTATGCGGCTGGCATTGCGATGATATTCTGAAACAAATTAAAGATATAACTGAAATTTCCAACATACAAGATTCGGATTCGAATAATTACCAATGGATTCTGATTCAGTCAAATCGTAGATTCTGCGCCACCCTGCTATTAACGTACTATAAAATAGACTTAGAATTAAGGCTACATATTACTTTCGCTTTTAGGCTTAGGATTAACGCTATTACTTTCGCTTTTAGGCTTAGGATTAACGCTATTACTTTCGCTTTTAGGCTTAGGCTTAGTTTTTGTCTTGAAGCAAACATTTACAACACGTCATGTATAACAGAGAAAATGTATATAAAATAATTAAATCAGTTCCATGGCAGCTGCCAAAATACAAATGATGGTATTTTCAAAAAACATCCGGGAAGTTAAAATGCCGGATGTCGATTTTCGGCCGAAGCAAGATATCCGGTCGTAACAACCCTGATAAAATTCACACTTAATTTTGATGGATGTGGACATCCTCAACATATCTACATTCTACACACTTCCATTTTATGAGCAATGGCACGGAAATCTCCCTTCGGAGTCTTTTTCACGCCATCTTCGATCGAAACGATCAAATCGAGAAGGGTTTCTACAAGATCTCCTTGTTGCGGCAACAATTCTGGAGCGTTCTGTTCGTTTATCCAATGCTGAAGAAAGAAGCTTTCCGAGTGTGTGACACAATAATCAAACACAACCAGGATGCAAACGCAATTACAATTTACAGACCAGAATTTTAAAAAATAACGGAAACGAAACCGGAAAATGAAAAATATATGCCACCAAAATAGTAATTTTAATTTCCTTTTCTTGCAATATTATTGGTGAAATTACCGTAGTTGGAGATAGGTATTCACTTTATCTGACGTATTTTACTTTATCTGACGTGTTTTAGATTTTTATAATCTATGGAAGCGAAATCTACCTTCGATGGTTTATTTTCTGGATTGGCAAGGTTACATGCGTACTATATTAATGAAATCCATTGTATCGTCATTTTTAGTAAAATACATATCTCAATTTTTACCGACCAAAATTAAATACCGGAAATAATTGCGATTAAGACTTATCGGGACCGGAAGGTGAAAACAATGCCGGAACCGGAATTCCGGTTGCACCCTGAACAACAACCGCATTAGTCTGAATAATCAAGTTATGTATTTCAACTAGTTATACCAACAAGCTGACAGTTTCGGCAGTTTTACTTTTACCCACAATTAAAACATTTCCACGAACATAACAAGAAAAGAGGTTATTAAGTTTGTTGTTGTTTTGTGGTACGTATTTACAACAATTAATATTTTAATATTTAGCTCAGCACTTATTACGCTGGTACGTAAGTACCTCAAAAAGCTCGCTGACAACCACTGAAGGGTCGACTTCATAACCATCGTTATCTGGAGATACGTTACTTGCCATGGCATTGAAACATTAACTTGTGACTTTGCGACATATATATAAAGTACAAAGCTATCTCGTCATCCTACAAATGTTGAATAAAGCACTTCACACGCGCTAGTTTTTGATGACGTGCAACTGGTATCATTGTGGCAACAAAGTTCTACCTGATACGCAGAATGCCGCCAGTTCGAAACCACCCGTAACCCGCTTTTCCAGCTGCTTAATAGAAAGGTCTGAAATCCCGGTTTCTAACCGACATGGGGACCACGCCGTCAGCGCAATGGCAAATTACCGAGCTTTGAACACGGTGTATATATCCATTCGAAAATACGGTGGACGGTCAAGGGGCGATCTTGTTGAAAACTAGGGCATGTAAGCATGTGAGACATGCTTGTCTTGATGTGTTCTGTGTGTATATGCAAAATACATTGCAGTATTGTAGCATGCTTTCCCACAGCAAACCGTCGACATATAGTTGCCGGTAGGAGTTGGACAGGCGGGCTAGGTGGCGCAGTCGTAGCAGCGTCTGCCTGATACACAGAAGGTCGCCAGTTCGAACAAACGATAGCCCGTTTTCCCAGCTGCATAGTAGAAAGGTCTGAAGTCCCTGTTCCTACCTAGACTGACAACTTGCATGTGTAAGTTCGTTATAAAAACATCTTGCTTCGAAGTTCTGGAATCTATTATAAATTCATTGGAATTCATGCCATTAAATTTTATTCGTACGTGCGCACGCAGTTGCAAGTCCATTGAATTAACAGCATCAGCATTGTCACCTGCAAATAGAAAACTTGTGATGAGTATATTTGTGTTGTTTAAAATATATTTCTTATAATGTTATTTGTTTCGGTTGTTTCAGATTGGGTTTTTTATAGTATATGGTTATTTTCGTTATCGTTGTGTTCCGTCCGTTAACTATGTTGTTACCAATGTTTGGTTCATGTTATTCGTCGTCATTAACTCGCTCGTTAACTGTTAGTAAATAATTGATTTGGTCTAGACCATTGACTTTTGTTTATGACTTTCGTTTATGCCTGTCATTCTGAGCAATAGCATCAATAACCATTACACCACATTACAAACTGTATTGCTAAGCGTTTCTTGTATCAATACATTGAATTGCAACTCTTGATACAACTTAACATTTCGCGAAGAAGTTTGCAGGTTTTAAATGAATTTGCATGGTAATTCACACATGTGAACTGAATTCCAAGCAGTTATTTTAATGAATTCTTTGCAGCTGCAGTTTTTCGAACAGGATCTTGGACAGAACTTGCAAACGCAGTCTGCAGCTAAAACTTCCCGCAGCAAAAACATGCACGTGTTACTAGGGCTTTACCTAATCGTGATTCGTGGCTAAGCATGTCTAGCTACGTTGAAAACGCAGTAATGGCTTACACAAACGCCATATCCCTATGTAACCAGTCGACCAAACATAGTGCATATTTGTGGAAACCACAAGCAGAGTTTGTTAACAAGGTAATAATGATAATTTCTGCTTGCACCATTATATCTTGTGTTCACGACTAAACACAGAAATAAATAACAGAATAAAAAGCTGTGTGTTTTGTTATTTAAATTTAGGAGCCGTAGCACAAGAAGGAATTCTCTCTAATAAAATGCTATTACGTTTTTGATTGGGTTCTCCATAGCCGTAGAATACGTAAATTAAATTTTGGACTAGACCAAACAGGTATTCTGGATTTTCTGTGATAAAGTACACAACATACACAACACTTACAACTGGAGCAAAGAAAATTTCTGCCCTGTGCTAGCTCAAGTCTTAATTCCGTATTAAAATCGCCCAATTAACGAGGAACAATTATAATCCTGGCTTGCTATGGTTTCTGACGCAATTTTTCCGCTTTTAACGTGAGAGACACTGTGTAACTTAAGCTATATCGTTAAGTCTTTCTCTGACGTATCATTTTATCAATTCAAATGTGATTTTTGTTCGTAGTAACAAGCATAACACCGTAGCTAGTGACGTAGAACGGTAAGTACATAAATAAAAAGGTGATATATGAAGATTCATTATTTTATCCACTTTTTGTACATATAGACTTGCATTGTCAAATGTATACAGCACCTATCACCAGTTGGCGAAAACTGTTGTAGCATTCGAACCAACGGGAGGCGGGGTTAGAAATTTGTACCTGCATTCCGCGCATTTGATTCTACCGGCAGGTCCTTTTTCACCATTGCTCCCAGCTTCCAGCTGATCGCATTGAACAATTCAAATGCGACTCCCTCGCGACTACGATCAACAACGTTGTCCTGATTCCTCTGCATTAACGCTACAGCTACATTAGCCAGCCTTAAGTCCATACCTACACACGGATTGCACCATATTTGACACGTAAGCCCGTCCCATCATACAGCGAAAAGCACATAGGCAAATGCGAACACGTGTTGCAAGCATGGGAGACATTTTTGTCTATTACGTGCACATGACATGTGCACATGCAATATTGTGTAATACACTATGTATGCTAGCTGGCAGCATATGGTTGACATATATAGTCGACGGTAGAAGCAGTTGGAGAGACGGGTTGCGTGGCGCAGTGGTAGAGCGCTTGATTCGAAATTCTAAATCCGCCAGTTCGAATCCACTTGTAACCCGCTTTTCTGTGACTGACTAAGTATTAAAGGGCGGAAGTCCCGGTTCCTACCGACTAACATTAACAAGTATGTGAGACATGCTTGTCCTGGTGCATATGCAATATATGCAATGAACATAGTATAGTAGGCTTGCCTACAGCATACGGTCGACACGTAAAGTCCACGAAAGGGTACTTGGAGAAATGGGTTACGTGGTGCAGTAGTACAGCTCGAGTCGGAATTCGTAGCTCGGTTATTCGAAACAACCCGTGACCCGCTTGTCAGCTGCGTAATAAAGGTTAAAGTCCCGGTTCCTACCTTGACACTAGCAGTGTTAGCCTGGAAAAGCTTCTTCATACAAAGTTATATATGGTTGTAGTTTTTAAGTAATACTACTAATATTGATATATTCAATCATCCTCGAACACAAGTATTTTACGGCTGATGGTACTATTTTCAAAATTATTGCGAGTTGCTCAGCTTGGATCAGTGAATGTAGCGCCCGAATTTAAATTCGTTCCGGAACATAGTCCTCTACAGTGGGAATTATTACGTGGCGCGCAGTATTTTCTGGATGAATATGACAAACTGTTGGTGCTAACAGGTGAGTGTCAGAACTGCATGGTCGGTACGAACAGTTTCCTTGAAATACTGGGTATATATTTCGTTTTCGATATTATCTTCTCTAGTGCTATATGTGCACGTGTACACATGTGTCTTAACATTAGACCGCTATGCACATATGTACACATCGGCACCAACACCAGGTATGCCAGCAGTTAATATATTTTGAAGAAAATTTTATATTGCCGATGTACATAATTTGGGTTTCCGTTTTTGTTTATGTATTTGTTTTGCAAGTTGGTTTTCCATCATGAATATATCTTGTCAAAATTTATGGTACGAAATGCGAAACGCTATTTTAAGTTGTTCAAAACAAAATGGAGTGCGGGTCAAACAAAACGGAGTGCAAGAATTTAGTCCCTATATTCATTTTAACCTAGGCGATGCATCTAGTTATCTAAATATGGAACCATGTGGCTGCATACTATTACAGGAGCTGGAATGTCAACTGAAAGCGGTATTCCTGACTATAGATCAAAGGATGTCGGATCGTTTCATCGTATTCCGTACAAAAAACCTATGACATATCAAACATTTATTGGATCCGAAGCTGCACGAAAGCGGTGGGTAAAAATTTATTCAAATCTTTAATGAAATAAAACCGAAATAGTGTGCAAGCTATATTTTGAGGTAATTGAAGTACAGGTTAAACAAAAGAGTTCAATTAGGGCGGCGCTGTACTTTTCATGCATCCCGACATCGTACCGCAATGCAGGAATGTTGCCGCTTGGCGCACCGTGTAAATTTGTAAACAAAATTTTTTGACTTATGGCGCCGCACGACACGCATAGCGCCAATCTTAGACGTACAGTTCAGCTGTGAAATTCAGTGCGGTTCAGTTTACAATAGTGTTTTCTTTTATATTACAAGTTGTTTGTAGTTACTGGGCTCGCAATTACGTTGCTTGGCCTGCATTCTCTGCGAAACTGCCAAATCGCGGTCATTTGATACTAGCAAATTGGGAACGCGGCAAGCGAGTTCATTGGCTTGTGACGCAGAACGTCGACGGGTTACATCAAAAAGCGGGATCGGAAAAACTTACGGAGTTACACGGTACTTCATATCGGTGAGCTGAATAATTCGTTCAAACCAGGGTTGTTTTTCCGGATTAATGAAAATCATTCTTTGTCTAAGTGAATTTTTCGCGTTAGTATTCCATACGCTCAAAGGTAATAATGTAGCTTAATAGAAAATCAAATCAGGATTTATGCTAAGAAGTTCAATGTCATTAATAGCAAGAAATTAAAGATAGGCAGCACATTACCATTACAGACGTTTGCAGCAGAAATTCGGGTCTTTTTAGTTATTCCATCCCCAGCCTGCGTTTGCCCAAAAATGCTTGGATTTTGAAACTTGTTTGCATATTTGAGCTTCTGATGACCTCCCTGATCATTCCACGGTCAAATTTGAATTTTTGCCAAATTCGTTTTTAAGGCCACACGGTCAGCCGCTTGGGACCCAAAAAATTTTTTTGTCGAGAAGTTAGACAAATTATGTATCATTCATTTGACGTAGTTTGCAGAGCTTAGTCGAGTGGTGTTAAGTATTCTGCAAGCAGAAGACGTGTTAACGAGTTGTGTCAAATAACTTATTTAGCCTGCTGCCAGCGATCATGTTTCAGTGCCAAATTTAGTTAATTGACAGTAATTCGTTAGCCAGTCGTTTGACTAGGGAACATTTAACACTACTCGTCTTAGTTTCGCAACCTGTGTCGAATGATATATAATTTGTCTAATTTTTGACAAATTAAGTCCAAAAGGGTTATTTCGGACTTTAAAAGATTGAATTTTCTAAAAATTAATGTTGGGCGTGGAATATGTAATCAGGAGAGGTCATCAAAACATCAGAAACTCATTAGTTGAGCGTTAAACTAGTCACACGTGTTTTTGTAAGTATATATTAAATCCAAAGACATTTTTAGTTTTCTCTCACATAATGCCTCTCAGTTGCTGAAACCTCGCGAGCAAAGCGAGGTTTAATCTAGACGTATTCCTGCGTTAAATTATAAGGTAAAGGAAAAATGATATGTATCCTGGTGCACATAACGGTGAGTTAGACACGGTCACTATTAATGTGTTGCATGTAAATTAGTTACTTGTCATCTATTCTATCACATTTAGTGGCAAGTTATATTTAGGAATCGTTTAATTTTTCTATTTTTCCCACCCTCCCCCCTCAAAACAATTGAAAAAACATTTTTTCGGTAATTGTTTTCGGCCAACTACTGTGCTTCAAACATTGTTTATTTTAACATCGTGTTCGCTTGTCCAAGTGTTCATATGAAATTCAATAATTTAAAACCACCGGATTATTCCCATGTCTGCTAATGCTAACACATTTATTGGTTTTTCCAGAGTTATATGCCATTCTTGCCCACGAACACTTCACCGTCATGAACTGCAGTCAATTATGATTGACGACAATGAAGATTTCCATGCGACTGCAGAAGCAGTAACACCAGACGGTGATGTTTTGCTTAGAGATGAACAGATTGATAGGTTTAAAACTCCGAAGTGCGTCTGTGGAGGTAACTAGTTTAAGGGTTGTAATTTATTGGACTGATATTAACGGGTTCTGATATGTGTTTTTAATTTTTAAATATATTTTTCAGATAATAGTTTATTACACACAGTCTATAATATTACTAACTTAGTTTGTGGTTTGTTGAATTAGTTTTAAGCTCTATTCACACGTGCCAGTTTTTGCTGCGAGAACTTGCATCTGCAACTTGAACTTGCAAGTTGTGTCTAAAATCCCGTTCGAAAACCTGCAGCTGCAAAGAATTCATTTAAATAATAGGTAGGAATTTAGTTCACGTGTGTGAACAACCATGCAAGTTCGCTGAATTTATTGTAGCCGCTTTCTCTATGGCTGATGAAAAAACGAAAGTTCTGCGTGCAATTTCCAGCTACAAGTTCTTGCCGCAAAACTTGCACGTATAAATAGGGCTTTATATATAGGACTGAAATTGATGCGCTCTAGTCTGAATTTTATTCTTTTCGGGTTTTTGAGTTAAAATTTCTACTTCATTAGTTTACTGTATTTTGTTTTAAATGCTACTGCGTTTATTTTGCAGGAATTCTCAGGCCTGATGTTGTCTTTTTTGGTGGTAACGTTCCTATCGACAAAGTGCAATTTATAACTGATCGTATTAAAGAATGCGACGCACTTCTAGTACTTGGAAGTACTTTATCTGTAAGGATATAGCTTATTTAGATTGATAGATAGATATTCAGAAGGAAAAGGATAATAGATTATGTAAAAAATTTCTGAGTGCGTTGCAGGCGCAATCGTTGTGTTATTGCTTGAATAGACACTGTATTAAAATTAAGTTGACTATTTTTGAGTTTTTTCAGACCTATTCTTCATATCGTTATATTGAAACCGCGGTGACTCTTGGAAAGCCTATCGCCATTATATCAATTGGTCCGACCCGTGGTGATAGCTATGCTGATATAAAGCTTGAAGCTCGTTGCAGCGAAGTTTTAGCCAGACTTGATGTTTGACGACAAACTTAGCTAGTCGTTTTTAGCTAAGATGAGATCTTGGATGAAATCAGATGCAGTTTCACTTGAGTTGGGACCATAGCTATCTTTAGTATGGTGGTCGATGGAAGGTTAAACTGATTTGATCCATTTTGTTCCCTGGGAAGATTGTACGGTGGATGGAGTTTGTGAATGGTCCAGGTTGCTGAATGAGCGATTAGTGACTATTTTGTGATCAGATTTGTGGGTCGATTTTGACGGTTCTTCTTATTTTTATTATAATGGAAAGGTATTCGACTTTTTATTAGACGGCATAAAAAATTGTTTTAATTGAAAATTGTGAGTTTGTGATTTGTAGAATAGCAGATCGTTCTAAGATTTTGATTCGAATTTGTATGCTTATTGCGGCCCCTTACTTTTAGAGCTGTAAATATGGATTAAGCATTTTCAATGCCTGATCTTTGGTGGAAGTGTATGCCGTAGCGAATACTCTCAAATATTTAAGTTGACTCATTTTTAGTCTCACCAGAAAACGGGAATGCTGCAAAAGTAACATGAATCCTTTTTATGTGGCACAAATAAGTATTCGATTCTATATTAGCATGTCATATGTATCAGTTGTTGATTATGGTGTTCTAGTCGCGTTGTTTAATAGTTATAGCGAAAAATCCAGCAAACGTATAGTATATTTACCTGAATGGATATGCTACTGCATTGGCTTTGAATTAATGCGTTCTACGCTGAGTAAATTGAACGTAGTATTGCTTCAGAAATGTGCGTGATATATTAAATTATTTAGTTTTTAAGGCCCATGTAAAGATCAGGGGCGGAACGTTCTTCTGTGGGACTGCAATAGAGTAAGCTTAAGAGTGCGGGAGGATAATGTTCATGTGTTTATTTATTGTTTGCGGGCGCAAGAAATTAGTTTTTTCATTACTCCCGTTTTGCAACAGGTAGCTGGAGTAAATGAAATAACGATTTCGGATTTAATTTTGGGACGAAATATTCACGACCCATTAAAGAGAATAGCTTTTAATTTCATCGTCCAACATGCACAATTGGCAATATGGAGGGCTCGATGTAAACTCGAGTTTAACAATGAAAATGTCTGTGTTGTTGATGTTTTTCAGGAAAATGTTTATAGAAATTTGTGCAAACTTAAGCTGTATCTAAAAGAAGAATGTTTTTTTAAGGTTTTTGGAACAATAACCCGACAGAATGATAGCATGCTGGGTTTTCGAATGTCTTTTTCTCAGCGTACCTGATTTGTAGTTTGTTCTGAAACTAGGTTTCTTGTGTGCTTTTTAACATATTTGCTCTGAATAATATCCTTGCAAGCAGAGTAGAATAATGGGTAATTTTCAAGGACCTTTGTTATGTTATGATAATATGTTGTTGCCTTCTTTGGTTTATATAATTGCTTTCGTTGATGTAAATGTGGTTTATCCTTTTAATAAAACCCGGGGTGTTCGGCAAACGAGCGCTTCGGACTTAAAAAAAAATGCTTAATACTCCTCCGCGCCTGTTTTACGTTGGCCGTTTATAATTTACGCTTAGGCTTAAAATATCCATTCTAGGTTTGGGATTAAACTTAACCATTCTACGATTGGGCTTCGGAAGTTTTAGACACATTTTTTGGTACTATTTTGCATAATATTTTTGAGGTCAACCAAGATCCCAAAGTCATAATGTTATTTATATACACAGCTATAAATCGAGCCAGCCAAAAAGTTCATTAAGTTGACAAATTAATATGTGACAACAAACTTTTCCAGTGAAAATACATATTTAAATTAAGCTAAAATCGCGTGAGTTCTGTAAACCTGAACAAACAGCTCCGAAAGCGTACCATACGGGTGACTTGAAAACAAAAATAGGTGCGGAATAATTTTGTTTTGATTTGGAAGCAACTGTTCGAACATAGACCGTTTGAGAATTAGTATGCACACATAGTTTCTTCACGGTCAGTCAAATTGACTCCCCGAAATAGCTTTTCTTGACTGCATAAACTGAGTCAAATTTGACTCCGCCAGAGTAGTCAGGAAAAGCCTATTTCGGAAAGAGTCAATTTGACTCACCAATTTGTACAGTGTATAAGCGTTTGTCATACTACAGCGCAAAAAATATCTGTTCTGATGGTGAATTTCGCCCATGTAAAGATCAGGGGCGGAACGTGTTTCAGTGAGACCATACAATAGAGTAAGCTTAAGCTTTAGACTAATTTTTTTGCTTGGCTTGGCTTAAGTTCAGGCTTGGGAATGTGCTCATTCTTGCCCTTTAGGCTTTGGCTTAGGAATATACTTATGATACTGTTCCGCCCGTGTTCTTTACATTGGGGTCGTGAATTTAAAGATAGTAAACTGAAAATTTTTCGCTTAACCCTTTCTCACATGAATATTTTCTATTTCCCCTGAGACCTACTTTAATGCTAGGATTCAAACTCCAGTGACTGGAGTGGGAGGCGTATACCATCACCACTCAGCTATAGGAGCTTGACGCTCGAGCCCGAGGGGCTCTCACGTCTTGTAGTGATTTAGTACTATGTATACGTGTTGCAATTGTTAAACACGATGCGATATATATTATTTAACGTATATACACTGGGCTGAGTTGCCTATAGGCAACTTAATGTGAGAAGGGGTTAAACTTGCGTAGTCCTTCTTTGCGAGCTCAAAGAAAATTTTCTATTTGGAGAAGTTATACGTTGTGGGGAATAAAAAGTGCGACAAAAATTGCATCGTAAGTGCAGGGGTTTGTTTAGGGTCAACGCGACCAGTTTAGGCTAGAAATTTAGTTAAATCTACTGTGTCCAGTTTACATACACCTTAAATTTTTGCTCGCGGCTCTATTTACATTTACACCTATATATTTGTGACATTTTGCAGCAATGACTCTTGACCTGTTCTGAAACTGCACGCACAGCTATAGTAGTTATCACAAAGAAATAATACTTAAACCTAAACTGACTTCATTTTTATTGAACCTACAGTGCAAAAAATGGTGAGTCAAATTGACTCTTTCCGAAATAGGCCTCAGCCGAATTTAACTCGGGCGGACTCGAATTTGACTCAGTTTGTGTAATTCGTAAAAGCCTATTGCGAAGAGAGTCAATTTGACTCACCATTTTTTGCCTGATTTTGCTTCACTTCCACCTCCGTCAAAATTTGTTAACGTCCGGTTCCGATATTTTTTCTACGGTGGCACCTTGTCATACACTGTAAATTTTAGTGAGTTGATTTTAACTCGCAATGAGTTGAATCACTCAGTCGGAATTAGGACTATCAGAACTCAGAAATTTAAGTTGATTCAGCTCATTAGTCAGCTCAACTCAGAGTGAGAATGCGCTCAACATAGAATGAGTTAATGTTTAGTGATTTTATAATACAGAATTAGCTAACTCGCTAACTGAATTGATTAATCAACTCATTGGAAATTACAGTGTAGGTCCCTACGACATTAACTTCAACACTGCCGTACGTTGTGCGGAGTCGTAACTTTTTCCTGCAGTCCCCTGAGTAAAGTTTTAGGACCCTCTTTAAGTACTGTAATCGACAACGCGCATGCTTAAATTTCACGGTTCCCATTCTCAATTTCAGGCAGAACCTATCACCAGTAATACGAAATACCATGTTTTCAGCCACGAAACTTTCCACAACTGCGTGAAAATTTTAAATGATTTAGGCCAATTTAAAGGGTCGTAACCGTAACAATAGTATAAGCATATTCCTTAGTTTAAGCCTAAACCTCATCCTAAGCATAAGAATGAGCTTATACCTAAGTCTAAGTCTAAGCCTAAGAAAAAAATGAGTCTAAAGCTTAAGTTTATTGCATTTCATCATTTAGATAATGAGGGCGTACTGTATTGACCCGAATAAGAGGGGGAGGGGTAATAAGAGGGGAGTCCCCATTTTGAATCCGAATCAATTGGAGTCTGTATCCCTAATAAGAGTCCGTAAGCGGATAGAGTCCCTAAACCCTAATTAGAGACCATAAATGTCAATTATCCCTAATTGTAGCGCATAAATGACTCCAGGACCAAATAATTTGAGTTCAAATCTTTAAAGCGTACTTAAATTTTGAAAGTACTTACATACCTAAGTATAACCTTGCATTGTTGCTCAAGCTATTGACACAAGACAAATAAACGGTTAATTTAACGAATAATTGCTGTAATGGATAAATCCCAGTAACGAAGGGCGGCAGAGTGTCGGTTAAAAAAAATAACAGTGCGTACCCGAATAACAAGGGGGTACCCTCTGGAGAAGCCAAATAAATATCAGTCCCCCCTCTTATTCGGGTCACTACAGTAGTAGGCCATTGCACGAGTAACCACCCCTACTCATGGTATCCTTTACCGTTTCGACAATCTATGAGAGTATCAGATTTCTAGCGTTTAAGATTCAGTTCAGCTAAACTGAAACCAAAATGACTCCTTGAAAGTAGGCATTGTTTACGTAACGTTTATTGAGTTTGTTTGGCTGATATGTTTATGTATAAACAAGACATGTGTACTATCGCAAATATAAACACCTATTGAACTTATAAGGTTCCATATTACCAATTAGCTATAGTACCTGTATTCAGTTGGCCTACGCCGTAGCCAGGATAGAGATTTCCAACGGCGTGTTGTCCTCATAGATTTCTTTCGCTGTGGGGCGAACCTGTCTTGAAAATAGGTTTTATATGATTTTTGTAACCTGTAAAACTTAGGTAAATCTGGGCCTAACAGGACACTTGTCTGATATATTACATTTGTCATATCCATATGCGTGTAATTTTTTCTGTTCAAGTATATAATTTATTATTTTACGGTACTGACCCGAATAGATGGGGGACTGACGGACAGATGTTTATTGGGCTTTTCCAAAGGGTACCCCCGTGTTATTCGTTTACGGACTGTTTTTAACACGCCCTCCACCACACTTTGTTATATCCGGTATAGCAGCTATCCGTTGAATTAAACGTTTATTTGTCGTATATCAAAAACTTGAGTGATAATGCAAGGTTTAAGGAATGTACTTCCAAATCTTAAGTATGCTTTAAAGACTCAAACTCACAACTTCATTTGAACCTGGAGTTATTTAGCACTACAATTTCGAATAAGTGACATTTATGGACTCTAATTAGGATTTAGGAAGTCTATCCAGTTACGGACTCTTATTAGGATTACGGATTCCTATTTGATTGGGACTCAAACTGGAGACCACCCCTGTTATTATCCTCCTATTATTCGGGTCACTACAGTACGTAAAGCGCAACCCCGTTGCAAGGTCAATATGGTGAGTGAGGCAAAAATATTTCAGGAGAGATTTGTGATTTTAAATGACTCAGAAACGAGACTAATACCTCTTGGAGGCAGGGTGCAACCGGAATTCCGTTTCCATAGGAAAATAGCGATAAAATAGCGCTTTAAATGAATTTTTCGATAAATATTTTTTATTTTCCGGTTCCGGTATTTTTTACTTTCCCGTTCCGGTCCCCGTATTTTATAATTCCGGTTGCACCCTACTAGGAGGGCTTACTTTTTACGTCGGAGCAGACACCGCATACTCCACATTTTTGGGGGCACCCCAGAAAAGTGCCCCACCCGAACAAGATTTTAACCCTAAAAACTTTAAAAATATCTTGATCATCGCAGGGGGCCCTCACCCCGAAATTTAGGCGGCCCGCGCCCAAGGCTGCTCCGGCACTTCTTACTTGCCCTGCTTCGTCTCAGGTATACAGGCTGTCGACTTTGATAAACGGAATTAAACACAACTTTAATTCCATATGCAATCTTCTGTACGGAAAATAGCAACATCGTCAAAACTTGAGTTACTCAAAATTACCGATTTAATAAATCTTTTATGTGGTCGAAACACCTGTAACTTACGCGGAATTCAATTTTTAAAGCACGCAACAGTTCGATAATCTTGGTCAAAAGCTAAAACGCCAGCTAATGAAAATGATGTTTAAACAGATTGGAAATGTGCCAGGCAGATATACCTTACCAAAAGGTACACACTGTATGGTGGCGATTACAGAATACTCAAGACAAAATCTGGGAGTCAAAACGTTTTTTTACTGTAGCCGAAACCGGAGTGATTTCAAACTAGGTAGCTTAAAGGATAAATGGCGTATGTATAGAACAGGGCCGGAACAATAGCATAAGCATATTCCTAAACTTAAGCTTAAGCGTAAAAATGTCCCATTCGTAAGCCTCAGCGTAAGCCTAAGCCTTAGCCTAAGCAAAAAATTAGTATAAAGCTTAATCTGGCTCTATTACAGCTCATCCGGGAAACAAACCGGCCCTGTTCTATTCATGGGCCGGATAAATTGGCAAATCTTAACTGTTTATAGACTGTGGAACCAATTTTTGACAGGTATACCTGGAAAGTCGGTGTTGGCAAAAAATCGACATCCGGTTACGTTTATTGTATACATTGCCTAACTTTGTATAAAATTTGCACTTAAATATCCGGTTCCGGTTGTGTTTTATGGTATCCGGTTGACGCTTAATACGTTGAAATTTAAACTTAGGATTAGGCTTATTTCTAAGAATATACTTAATAGGCTTTAATTACCCGCATAGATTGACTATTTTACGTTTTTGTACACTGTATTTAAATCGACGTTTTATCCTGTTTTCTGAGCAAATCTGTGACAATTGAGCGCCCGACAACTTGTCTTCGGTTGTCCCAAAGCCTTAGCTTAAGCCTACGCATCATCAATTTTAAGCCAAAATCCCAATAATCGACCTCAGATTGTTGAGTCGATCATACTTCGGATCACAAGTTGTCGAGCAGCGAATGCCTGCTGTTTCTGGTTACTATCAGGTTACGTCTTGTATATTTACTTTCCGCCGCATTTATTATTGATTTCAGCTTTCAAATATCAATACAAAATGTTTGATTTCAATTGACTACAAATATACCTACTCTCAAAAACAAGCAACAATTTTGTTTACATTTCTGGTTTATTTTTGTCCTTTTATTTTTTTATTTTTTACTTCTGGTTCGCAAACTGCAAAAAATGGTAAGTCAAATTGACTCTCTCGGAAATAGGATTTTCCTGACTACACAAACTGAGTCAAAATTCGACTCTGCCACAGTCAAATTCGACTCACTGAATCGCTCAGTGAGTCAAATTTGACTCTGGCGGAGTCGAATTTGACTCTGGCGGAGTCGAATTTTAACTTCGTTTGTGTGGTCAGGAAAAGCCTATTTCCGAGAGAGTCAATTTGACTCCACATTTTTTACAGTGAACGGCTGGCCTGTTGACGAATAGAATTTACTATAACCAATAATAATAGACTACTGGCTTAGGTATTATACTCTTGGGACTTGTATTAACGCTTGTTAGTAGATGCGTTGATTTTGTTTTCGCTTTATCAGCATATACCATGTATACATAGCTAATATTTTGGGTACAACATTAATCATATGGCAATATGATTTTTGTAATATGTTTTTTCTCAATTGTTACTTTTGTCGGCCCGTGCAATTTTTAGGGCTGTCCCGTTATTTGGTGGGTCTGTAAAGGCTTTAGGTTGATATTTTTTCAACTATAGGCTTAGGCTTAGGAATATGCTTAATATATGTGTACAGCCCTAAAGTGTTGGTTTTGCATTGTGGTGTGTGGATTGAGTAAACGTTTCAAATATTAAATTGAGTTCATTATAGAATTTGATGTTATCTATGCTTTATTAAGCGTGTACACTGACAAATGTAATGAACGTAAAATTATATTTGTTTGCTAGTTTTCATTCTGTTTGAGCCTTGAAATATGAATAACATATTTTTACGATGCATTGAAATCTGAATTCGCGTTTGTTTCAGCTAATCTTTATTGCTCAATCACGTGTTGTCAACGCCAAATTGTTGTTATTTTATAATTTTACCATTTGATTGTAAAATTTTTCAATTTTCATAGAAGGATAAAACTTGCTATTTTTAAAATAGGCCAATGTTACTTGTAGGGCCATAACAGTAGATTAAGTGTATTATTAAGCCTAAGCCTAAACGAAAGCAAAAAATGCAGTCTAGAATGTAAGCATACTCTTTTACAAATACACCAGAAACCGGGACGGCCCTAAAAGTAACATTTGCCTTGTAATATCTTATTTCTGTTATTTTATATTCGTTTTACGGTATTTTCAATATATCTTTTTTTGTTTCGCCAAGGACACCAGAATTTAACCATTTTGCAGTGCACTTTTCCGGCCTGTAAAACGGAAGAAACCTGGAAACTCAGCCTGTTTGAACAAATGTCGTCTTTTAGAAAAGTTTCAACCTCGTTTGCTAAAGTCATCTAAAATCTTTGCATGGCCCTCTTGAATAGTTTTAGCGCCATGAATGGTTCACATCCCTGTTGACCTGGCATTTATTTCTTGATTTCCAAAAATTTATACTGCAAAAATGGTGAGTCAAACTGACTCTCTCTGAAATAGGCTCATCGGGACTACATAAATAGAGTCAAATTCAACTCCGCCTGTGTCAAATTCGACTCAATGAGTCGCTCAGCGAGTCGAATTTTCCTGTGGCAGAGTCCAATTTGACTCAATTTATTGCAGTCTGAAAAAGCCTATTTCGGATAGAGTGAATTTGACTCACCATTTTTAGGAGTGCATGAGTCTTTGATTTCAACGTTGAGCCTGAATAATTATCATTGTTTCACAAGAATAAAACATAATTTTTCAGCTAAAAATACACAATTTCATAGTGAATATTAGGTCCTGTTGCCGAGCAGATGTTGTTTATTTTGAACCGTTTCTATGACAACTTTATTGTTTTGTTGCCTATTTTATCGCTAACCAGGCGACAGAGTCGGGCCTGTAGCCAAGGCGGGTCAGAAGGATCAACCTCCCCGGTGAAATAGGTTGCCCCCGCTGGAAATTGAAAACCCTTCTGTTTGTATCCCCTCCTGAAACTTTTTTAACCCCACCTGACAACGTGAGCTGGCTATGGGTCTATACAAAGCTTAAGGCTCCCAGTAATTTTTTCGGCTCTTGTACACTTTCGCTTACATATCAGGTTAAGGTTTTACGCTTAGGCTAAGATTTAGGAAAAAGTTTAGAAAAAACCTTTTGCTCAACGTACAGATTAGCTTTTTCTTAAACTTACACTGTAAAAAAGATGAGTCAAATTGACTTTCTCCGAAATAGGCTCTGAGAGCTCAGCGTATTAGCCCAAGACCAAGCCTAAGCCAAGTAAAAACTTAGAATGAGTACAAAGGGCAATGTTTCTTAAAAATACAGTTTATGGAGTTATTAAGATGTAGGTTTTTGCATAAAGCAACCGTGTTAGTTTTTTAGGCAAAACGGCTGAACGCCAGCATAGAAATACCACTCATACGGGCAGTCATCAATCTGGTTCGTTTTTGGTTCCCGGTTTTCTGAAGACAAATGACAATTTTAGAATTTTAAATCTAAAAGCAACGAATACCGTAAACAATTCGCGTTGGGTGTTTTGTCTAAATCCACGCTGTTGTCTGTATTTGTGGAATCAATCAATACTTACTTCTATTTGGGACAAAAGATATTTCGTTGTTTCTGTGAAACGGGGTTCGTTGTATCTGGTTTAAATGTTCAAATTGCTGGAGTTTAGACGGGATTTCAGTAAATATTTACTGAAAGACATATGGCAACAAAGTCGTAAACGCCAGGGTGCAACCGGAGGTGAAAAATACCGGAGCCGGAGGTCAACGAAACTTGCCGGAGCCAGAGGCCGATTTTCTACCGGAGTCAGACGCAGACCTCCGGTTGTACCCTGGCAAAAGCCTATAACCTGGTTAAACAAATATGTAATAGGCGTTAAATCAGAGGGTCAGCGTTTCTGTTATCCCCTCGTTGCACCATATACGTAGCTTCTTCATTTACTGAAATTTCGTAACGGTTTACGCTTGTGGTTCGAACTCTCGATTTGTTCGACAGTCAAAATCGATTCTGTTTCCATTGAGCTACGAAGCCCTACATTCCTGATCTTTCGTTTGCCATGTTATACGCTGTACATGTCGCCTCTTACACCCGCTTATAAAGCTTTCATAGACCGCTGGTTGATTCCGCGGTAAATTCAATTATCGGGGTTTATAAATCTCATCACAGTTTGTTTAGCCGTTCTTATGCTTAATACTCATGTTTGCACTAAGATTTCGGCTTGTCTTGCATAAACAAAGCATGCTTTTAAGTCAAAAACAACTCTAATAAGGCACGTGGTAGGCGGGGTTCAATACCGCATAGTTCCTCTAAAACGAGTCGAAAATAGAAAATTTATTCCAAAAATATGTGTTAACTAAAACAAATTGATTTACAAGCAAACTTTATGTCGTATTTGAATACTAATAGCTTGAACTCCCTGGGACTAAAATTCTCGCTCAAGAAACGTCTGGTTTATAAGCCGATGTTTTTAGCAAATAAAAGTTGTGTTCGTTATGAATCAAAACATCAAAGCAATCAATGATTAATAAAAATAGTGTCAATGTTTTGAAGGTTCATAACGGCGAACAACTTCCATATATCGGACCGCGTAGGAAGGCCGCAGTTTTAGGGTCCAAGGCCCAGTAATACCTCTAGGACTGTTAATATTGTAAACGAATATATATAGTTTTGAGTAGCGGTTTTTCTAAAGCACAGGCAACTATAACTTCCGCGATGGTCTATAGCTTACGCCTGGGGTCCATATTCTAAAGCTTATGCCTGGGGCCCATATTCTAATATGCGTATAGCATCAACCAGTGGCGGATCCACGGGGGGCACCCCGGCCGTGCTCCCCCCCAACAGCATCTCGACAACACGCTTTAAAGTTTCTTGGCCCTGGAGTCATTTATGCGCTACAATTGGGATAATAGACATTTATGGACTCTAAACAAGGGTTTAAGGACTCTACCCGCTTACGGATTCTTATTAGGGATACGGACTCCTATTAATTGGGAATCAAAATGGGGACCCCCCTTCTTATTTGGGTCAATACAGTATGGGTCAAAAATAAGTTTATTACCTGTGAAATTTTGGCCCCCCATTTTGAGATCCTGGATCCGCCACTAGCATCAACTATCAGTTTGCGATAAGTTTTCAAACTGACCAACTCGTGTGCAAATGCGCATTTTGAAATTGGCGTACAAGCAGAACTGAATCGAATTAATAAATGTGCTAAATTTTGAACTTCAACAATCGCTGGTTCGATGCTAAAGAAACATCATCGGCTGGTGATAAAGGGCTGCTCATGCCGTGCGCTACACATTTGATACAATGGGTATTGTTCCGGTTTCCGGCTGATTGACGAAAACAGTGCAGGCGGATGCAGGATGGTCCATGTAGAGAACTGGACCGGAACAGTAGTTTACGCTTATTCATAAGCCTAAGCCTAAAGCCTAAGCGTAAGGATGAGCCTAAGCCTAAGCCTAAACCTAAGCCTAAGCAAAAATGTCAGTCTGAAACTTAAGCTGACTCTATACAGCCCCGCCGAAAAACGATCCGGCTCTGCTTTATACATGGGCCTGAGGCGAAATATTTCTTCGAATTGAGCTGTATTTATGTCGTATCTTTCTGATATATGGTTAAAAAACAAATCTTAAGCTTCAAATCGCACGGTACAACCGGATAAACAAAAAAGGTATTTAAGGGGGTTAAGGACACTTTTAAAGTCACTCGAACTTTAGAAGAAGGCCACCTTATTAACCAGTGATAAATCTTTATATTTCTGAAAACAAAGCATTGCTCGATACATAATTGAAGAAGTCATGTGCGAAGCGAGCGAAAAGTCAAACGCAATTTTAGTACTAAATCTTAATACCACAAAATGTTATTTTTGATACCTTTTAGGGGAGTGCGTCGAGGCCTTGAAGGCCTTTGTAGGATCCGAGGACCCGCAACTGGGCTTAGCTCATCACACTGCACCAATGACGGAGACCTGTATAGTACAAATAGCTTTAGGCTTCTATAACTTGGGCAACATAGCAAAAATCGCCTTTTTTAGATTAATGTTATCGAATTAAACTATAATCCAATAGAAGACTTTTAGACAACACCAACAGCTGGCCGACGGTGGCTTTCTAAACAAATTGATTTTGGCTCAGTTTTAGATGTGGTTGCCAGATTGGTAGCCTGGGTTTCAGTTCAGAAACCTTAGTTGTTTTAACCTCTCAGATCAATCGGGATTATTCTATTGCCTGTTAAATGTGCTTCTTCAACAAAAATACCGACAGAGGATATATTCAGTAGTAAACTGTACTGCAGCTACAGTTTCATATCGTAACAATATGGCTTCAGCGGCCAATAATATTTTGAGGGGCGTTCCAGTGTTATATAAGCATATACGTAAAGGCTTAAAGTCTAAGCCTCATCCATAAAGAATTATCCTGTAACTAAGTCTAAGATTAACCAAAAGAGCCCTAAGCAAGATGGGGCATGCCAAAACCAAATCAGTAATAATAATAATAACGATAATAATAATAACGATTCGCTCAATAATAATAATATTAATAATAATAATAATAATAATAATAATAATATTAATAATAATAATAATATTAATAATAATAATAATAATAATAATAATAATATTAATAATAATAATAATAATAATAATAATAATAATAATAATAATAATATTAATAATCTATATAAAGCTGGAACGCCCGACATACGTTATTTGGGCAGCGTTTCAGCTGCTGATTTGCATGTATCGTTATGTACATTACATATACAAATTCCGGAAATAGAAAATTATGTTTAGACGTTTTAGGTAGAATGTAATTGTTGAGTAGACTAAACTGGTGGTGCAGATACAAATTAGATGGAAAATGTATAATGATTTGATTTGAATTTCTTCGACAAAACTATAGAACGTTGTGCATTAGTATTTCTTAAGCTGTGTTTTCTATTGACAGTTTAGGTTTTAGTTTGTAGAATGTTTTCAGCAGGGTTCTGTCATACTGCATCATTTAGTATAAGTTCCCCATCAAGCGTTGTTATGTCTAGCGGGCTATACACCAAACACACACTTGAACCAAAAATAACAATTTTGCACGATGATTTAATACTAAAGATTAGGTGTCTCTCGAGTTGAAAATCCACACCGACTTCGGTTTGCTTTGAAACGAGACAATAAAAATACGTTCTTAATGCGAAATGTAGTATACAATGAAACTTTTGTGTGACACCGAAGCTTATAAAAATAACTTAAAACAAAACGGCAAATTTCGCACCTTCCATTGTTTAAAACGCAGGGACGTATGTAAGGGCACGAATAAGAGAATATATCACTAAGTGAAATTTCGGAAAGGCAATAAACTAGGCACCTTTATATATTTTAGCATAATGTTTTAAATTTAAGACTCCAAAAAATCATGTTTTGATATCTCGAAATAACATCCTGAGTACATCTGCTTCAAAAGGTGTCTGGTGTACGTACGCATATTGTAGAAGTTGCATTACTTTGAAATGTAGATTGAGTTTTTTGAGTTGTCGCTCAAGTTTCCAAACTAATATTAGGCTTGCTTAAGAAGAATTCCTTTGAAAAGGCGAGTATTGTTTCAGGTTGAAAATTTTCAACGTCAGCATCAATTGTAAATCTTTAGTCTGGACCTAAATCGCATCTTTAAGCTATACAATTTTAGGTTAAACCTAAACATGAGGATAATACACCAAGCTTAAACAAAGCTGAAGGTACGTTTATCAAAGAGATTATCTTCAGTAACGGGAACAGCTGTGTACCAATAAATTTCAAGTTAGTTTTGGCTGGTTCCGAGAAAACGGCTGAAATCATGACTCTTAGAATCGGGGGCCAATGTATAGAACAGGACCGTGACAGTGCAATAAGCATATTCTTAATCATACACTGTAAATTCCAATGAGTTCATTAGTCGATTCAATTAGCGAGTTGCTTATGTCTGAATTATTATCAGTAAATATCAACTCACTCTCAGATGAGTTGATTCTCACTCTGAGTTGAGTTGACAATGGGTGAGTTGATTAGTTAACTCAGAAAGAATAGAATCAATTCAAAGTTCTGAGTTCTGATAGTCCTTACTCAGTCTGCAGAGTGATTCAACTCATTCTGAGTTAAAAACAACTCACTGAAGTTTACAGTGTAAACCGAAGCCTAAGCGTAAGAATGAGCTTATACCCTAAAGCCTAAGCAAAAAATATTCCAAAGCTTAAGCTTACTTTGTTGCAGCCCCGCCGAAAAACGTTCAGCCTCTGATTTTTACATGCGCCGGATCGGAAGAGGGATAATGGTAATTCAATACTAACTCAACCGGAGTTGTGTGTACACTGTAATTTCCAATGAGTTGATTATTCAACTCTGCTGGCCAGTTGGTTATTTCTGAGTTACTATGAGTGAACATTAACTCACTCTTAGTTGATTTCTTTCTCATTTTGAGTTGAGCTGATTCAGTGTGAGTTGACACTCTGGTTAAATAGCGATTATCCACTCTTGGTTAATTTAATCTGTAAGTGGCTTACTGTATAGGTTGTATAGAAGGATCATGGGTTTGTGAAGTTGCCCTTATGAAGTTCAGTTAGCGTTGTGTTATAGCATTTTATTACCTACTACACTGCAGTAAATGGTGAGCCAAATTGACTCTCGCCGAAATAGACTCTATGGAACTACACAAACTGAGACAAATTCGACTTCGCCAGAGTCAACGTGCGGCTCGAGTAGAAATTGACTCAGATGAAGTCGAATTTGACTCAGTTTGTGTAGACCCGTAGAGCCTATTTCGGCGAGAGTCAATTTGGCTCACCATTTTTTGCAGTGTAGCAACCTGAAATAAAATTTGCGTAATTCGTACGGTCGGGTCGGGATTGTGGCGCATATTCTATCACAACACGGATTCATATTTGTCCGGTAAAACACTTGACTTGTATCTTGAAACATGTTAGCCTTTCTACCTTACTGTGATATAATTTTCGTTACTTCAAATTATTTGCGTATACGACAAATCATCGCCCTTCTACTAGTCTAGCAACAGTGTCCTAAAGCTCATACATATATCTTAGCATAACTTTTACGTGTAATCCTAAGCCTAAACCTAAACGTAGGGCACACTGTAAATTCCGATGAGTTGATGAATCAGCTCAAACAAATAATTAATTATTTCTGGTTATTTCTGAGTTAATAACAGTAAACATTAACTCACTTTGAGCTGATTTAATTTCATGTGAGTTGATTAATTAACTCAAAAATTTAACTCAGCCAGAATTAAATCAACTCAGAGTGAGTCAATATTTACTGTTACTAACTCAGAAATACGCAGAAATGACCAATTTCCCTCTGAGTTCATTAATCAACTGATTGTAATTTACAGTGTTGTGTTAAATATTTAATCCCACATGGCCCTGTTCGTTAATCAATGTAAGCTTGAAACCATCCCCCCAAAGACAACGTCCGGTATAACCATCGTCTTTGTAGGAGGTTAGTAATTTTTAGTTCAAAATCCGTATTAACCCCATCGTAAAAAATAAAATAAAATTTTATTAAACCCAAAATTTCAAAAACTCTGCCAAATTATTTCGGTTTCTATCGAGAATTTTCTCATCGGCTGCCATTTTGTCTGCCGTACGTTTTCGTCAATTTCTGAAACCGTCGTAGAAATTGCAAAAGTTTGCTCCGTTGGATAACGTTTGTTTTGCTCCTACCACACTGCATATTGACAATTGTTAAATATTGTTTTTTTTTGTGTTTTTTGCTGCCTGTTTATTTTATTTATTTATGTTTATACACCCGCAAAAAATGGTGAGTCAAATTGAGTCTCTCCGAAATAGACTTTTGGGGACTACAAAAACTGACGCAAATTCGACTCCGCCAGATTCTTATTCGCTCACTGGTGAGTCGAATTTGACTCAGTTTGTGGTGTCTGGAAAAGTCTATTTCGGAGAGAATCAATTTGACTCACCATTTTTAACCAGTGTACGCCTGAAACAGTTAAATAAAGTTAAATATGGAGCAATATACTGGTCGACTCATTGACTGTATTAAAATTTATGAACTCAAGCGATTTTCTACGAAGTCAGTTGTTTACAATGTTTATTGTTTGTTTACGACCCACCGAACGGTAAACACTCCAGCTTACGAGCAATGTCCCCTGCTGTTTTAGCTTAGGTTTAGCAAAAGGCTTGCATACCAGGGTGCAACCGGAGGTAAAAATAACGGAGCCGGAGGCCAATGAAACTTGCCGGAGGCGAAGCCGGAGCTTTGGGCGAAATTGGGTATTAAAAATGATAGTAGGGCGAGGGCGGAAGCCATAGGTTCATCCAGTGGAAAATTTAGAGAAAACGTGGTGAACAACGTGACAATTTTATAGGTTACCGTAGTACTGCATTTTAAAGATGAATAAATATTTTCGCTCGCTGCATCTGCCAGAAAAACATGACGTTTATTCCCTATAGAAGGGAAATCTTGACGAAACTTTGGCTTAATCTGCGGTTACATTCTGTTATTTGCATGAATTAAGCCAAAATGTTTGATAAAAAGTGTTTGACACTTAATAACACAAACATTGATTGATTGTATATTGATTGTTGCAGAATTGTGCACCGTTGCTTATAATTAACTACGCTTCAAAGTGGCATCGTAAACATTTAAGCCAATGTAAAGAATAGGTGCGGAACAGTATTATAAGCTTTATTCCTTAGCCCAGGCCTAAGCCAAAGCGTTAGAATGAGTTTATTCCTAAGCCTAAGCCAAAGCTTAAGCTAAAGCGTAAGAATAAAAAGTTTAATCCAAACTAACCAAACCCAAAAATACAAAAACAGAATTATATCGTAAACCTAAGCCAAAGCTTAAGCTAAAGCGTACGAATGAGTTTATTCCTAAACCTAAGCCAAAACTTAAGCTAAAGCGTAAGAATGAGTTTATTCCTAAACCTAAGCCTAAGCCTTAGCCTAAGCCAAGCAAGAAACTTAGTCTAAAGCTTAAGCTTACTGAATTGCAGTCACACAGAAATACTCTGCCCCTAATCTTTACATGGGCTGGCATTCGTCAGTTGTGTGCTTTAAAAGGTTAACAATTTTGTCGCTAAATTCACAATATAATCACCCATCATAACAAAAGAGTTACTTTCAATCTGCAGTTCATATTCCAGTTGACAATTGCGTTGTACGTTGAAAACTGCAGTTCGAGAAGTAGTTGTTTTGACTCAAAACAAACATTTTACTCATTTGATATATGCACCAAAGCGTAAACGAATGAGCATTTTTGAAATTTTGGCCAATGTAAAGATCAGGGGCGGAACGTTTTTCTGTGGGAATATAAAAGAGTAAAGCTTAAGCTTTAGACTAATTTTTTAGCTAGACTTAGGCTTAGACTTAGAAATATGCTCAACGCTTAGGCTTATGCTTAGGATTAGGTTTAGGAATATGCTTATAATACTGTTTCGCCCCTGTTGTTTACATTGGCCGAAAATTTCATATCTGATAGAACCGGTCAGATACCATATTTGCTGCGAATTATCTTCTGTCAGTTACCCGTCGTCTACGAAAATATATTTATTTTTTCAATTAATGTTTAATTTCGTTGAAAAATTCGCAGATTCAACGCTTTTAAACGCGTCTAAAATGAACGTATTGTTAAAATGATTTGAATTTAGTTTATTTTTTACAAACTTGCGTTTAATATTAACAATCGTTTGATTCAATCAGGGTGATTCCAGTGGAAGCGAGGCGAAACGCCCTTGAGAACCGGGACGAAGTGCTAATCTTGACACTGTTCGGCCCTTTACTGAGAGGCTTCGGTTGTTATGTACGAAACAAACCATCATAAAATGTTGCAGCTTATTCGAATAACGGATACTTTACTGCAGTACGTTAAAGCGAGAGAAGTATTACAGATTTCCCGTGGCCTGGGTCGTCACCATACGGTAACCATGGACGGTATCACAAAAACAATGACCCGTGGCACAATTTAGCCAGAATCTGAACGCAGAAAAGGAAATTTATTACGTTACCATAGGTAAAATGACGGGTAATGCGATATGGCAACTAACAAATGCGTTAACAGGAACTTCAAAACATATGAGAGTATCAGCAAAATGCAGTGTGACGCGATATGATAAATACGGTATCGTACTCCCAGTTACATGCTTTCGAAACAGGTACATAATATTTGAAGTTTAGTGTATTTTGCTGGCCTCGGCCCCGGGTAAATTCCTGGCCCCGGGACGCGTAAACCTGGATATTTGGATATCCGGATATCCGAATATCCGGATACACGTTTGTTTTCGGATACATAACCGGATATTTTTTTCATATTCGGATATCCAGATATCCGGTGCCCATCTGTAACATATTGCTTTGTTTGTGCCTTCCTCACTTTATATTCATTAATGATGTGAATATTAGAATTTAGCGTCAAAAACTTGTTTTCTAAATCTATTAGGTCAACCGTAAAGTTATTATAGAAGTTTTGCGTAACGATGCTAAAATACAAACGTTTCGGCCGTAACTTTTTTATATACCGAAAACAAATCAGACAACACACATTTACCTGTGACCTTCAGATACTGGCTAATGCATCTAATGGGGTTTTACTATTGGCGTAAGAAACACAAGGGGGAGTATATCATTTTACTATTTTTCGAGACGAGAAAAGATGTTTCAGAATAAACCTACAATATTCAAGAGGTCGAATTCAATATATTTGGTTAACTTTTACATGGTCGAACTTTAGGTTTTGGTTTAGAAATCCAAACAATTATCACTTATTCGAACCAGAACATAGCAAGAAAACAAGCCAGGAAATTATTACGATGCCGAAAATGTTACAATAACCGGCCCGATCAGGGGCGGCACGTTTTTCGGTGGGAGTGCAATAGAGTAAGCTTAAGCTTTAGGCTAATTTTTGTTTGGCATAGGCTGACGCTTAGGCTAACGAATATGCTCATTATTACGCTTTAACTTAGGCTTAGGCTTAGGAATATGCTTATAATACTGTTCCGCCCTATTCTTTAATACAATGGCACAATATCCTATAAATATGTAATGGGAAATAATTATTTAGGCACAAGTTTTGCATGAACTCATGAAAAGTTAAGCAAATAAATCTCACAGTAATTTTGTAAAGTAAAGGCCGTTTGGGAGTTTTCATGCTAAGCCTCTCCGGTGGTATTCTATTTCATGAATTCATATGTATATATATATTTATATAGGTATACTATTCATAGAGGTTTCTGCTGTTTTAAGTTGATTTGCGAGTCCACAACCTGATGAGAGACCAACAGGAGTCATGCCAGAGTGCACTCCGCCGGGCTGGCCTCTCCACAGACCGTAGGACTCACCTTTCCGCCAAGGGTGAGACTCTTTCAGGTTACTCGGGATTTCTCCGTTTCACCAGACGGCTTAATATATGTAATCTATTTTCAGTATCGGAATTATTGTATAAACAAAAGCCTAAAATGTTGCGAAAGCCGTTTATAATCTGTGTTCATGTCCCATTAGTATAGCGGCATATCAGGTTGAGGGTATACAAATGACATTTCGCCATACTTACACAAATTCCGCAGGCAATTTGACCGAAGTCCTTCATATTTGTGAAACGACATCAAAAATCATTTCGTTAGCTTCGGTCGGGTGCATAAAGCTACATTTAAGTTATTCCCTTCGAAAATGAAATCTTAATCTTCGTTTGTGACCAGAAATGCTTTATAGAATTCGCTGAGTCGACTGTTTCTGTTAAACGCTTGCAAAGGCAATGCGGTCGGACGGTCCGCGTCCGTCCATGGTTCCGCTTGGATATAATTGTTGAAACGTGACCAGTTTATAGAGCACGGCCGTACACTGTAAATTCCAATGAGTTGATTAATCAATTCAGCTAGCGAGTTGGTTTTTCTGAATTAATATTAGTTAACATTAACTCACTCTGAGTTGAGTTGATTCTCACTCTGAGTTGAGTTGATTCTCACTCTGAGTTGAGTCGACTCTGGGTGAGTTGGTTAATTAACTCAGAATGAATTGAATCAACTCAAGATTCTGAGTTGTGATAGTCCTAACTCAGACTTAGTGATTCAACTCATTCTGAGTTAAAATCAACTCACTGAAATTTACAGTGTATTAACAGTAGTATAAGCATATTGTTAAGCCTAAACCTAAAGTCCAAGGCAAAAAATAGTCTAAAGCTTGAGCTTACTCTATTGCAGTCCCACACAAAAAACGGTCCGATCCTGATTTTCACATGTGTTCGAACTGCAAAACTGTAAGTTTTCATCAGACTACACATTTAGCTTAATGTGCTATTTTGGTCATGAATCGATCAGTGAATACTTATCAAATTTTTAGTCCCCCTGGTTAAGGGTTGCGCTATACTTTGTTGATCTGCGGCGCTGCCCGTCATCCGCACGGCGCCGTCCATCACGATGCGGTATCGTACGCAAATAACTCACGTACAGTAACCTATGGTGACGGACGGTGACTTACGGTGATATGGGTCACGGATATTGACAGACGGCGCCGGACGGATGACGGATGGTGACGGACTGCGCCGTATGGGTCACGGATAGTGACGGACGGCACCGTACAGGTGATCCACGGCGCCGGACGTCAAATATAGCACAACCCTAATACATTTAGTGGAATAACGTATCGTGTTTGTCGGTAAAAGCTTAGCAATATAACAGCTGTAGATGACTGTCGAAGCTTAACTTTCAACTATTTTAGCTTGCACACATTTTGTTATAAATAATTAATGACCGTTGTATAATAACTATAGGTATTGCGGTTTGATAGCAAAAGCAAAGGATGCATAACTTTTTTCAGCGAATCAAGAAATGTCTGTCTAATCAGTAATATTTTTTATGTAGGAAGTTGATAACTTCAATGATTTTTGCGATCAAGCAAAGCTTTTACGAAGATTTTTAAACTGATGAACGTGGCTGATCTGCATGCAATTCCCAGAAACGTAGCCGGGATGATATTTCACAATCGGGGTTTTGTTTCAGAATCTTTAATTTGTGGCATCCGGGATCCATCTGATTAAGCCTGTTACACGGGATCGGTCCATGTAAAGATTAGGGGCGGAACGTTTTTCTTTAGGACTGCAATAGAGTAAGCTTAAGCTTAAAACTATTTTTTGTTTGGCTTAGGCTTAGGCTTAGGCTTAGGAATAAACTCATTCTTACGCTTAGGCTTAGGCTCAAGCTCAGGCTTAGGAATATGCTCATTCTTAGCTTATGCTTAGGCTTAAGCTTAGGAATATGCTTATGCTACTGTTCCACTCCTGTTCTTTACATTGGCCACGAGTTCATAGCCAGATAAAAGCCACCTCGTCGAATTTTTAGGCCACTCTAGGAAAGTTTCAGCCTCGTTTGCATATTATGCGAAATCCATTCATACGCTTCCAGACAAAGTTTTTAACCAACAGATCATGTTGAATCGTCCACGGATTGGCTGTAAGATAACTTTTCTCGTTTCTTCAGATATTCCGGGACGGGATATGTATCTGTGTGCCTTTGTATATTAGTCTGACATTTTCGTGTCAAAGTCTTTTATATATTCAATGTGCGACCGGATACCAAAAACTGACGGGGCCAGAGTCGGAGCCGTGTAACCTAGTTTTCGGCCGGAGTCGGGTAATCTACTATCCTGCCGGAGCCGGACCCAGAGCCGTATAATGAATAAATCTAATACGCGATTGCCAGATTTCAGAACGTAGCTTACACTTTTTCGTTCCGTGGCTTAAGGTACCCAAAGTGTTCATGTGACAAAGTTTAACATTTCACACCGATGCGTTTTTAACACTTTAACAACAGCTCTATTTATACTATTCTATGTTTTCGTAGCGTTGGGTTCAATTGCAATATCGTTTGGATCATGTTCCTTTTGGGGACATCCAGTTTTCTGTAGGTCAGAGATGGGCAAGATGAGAGACGGGAGTTCTAGGTCTCAATCTCGGCAAATCTCGGCATTTGGCAGGTCTCGGTTTCTTGAGTCTCGGTGATTTGCAGCCAACACGTGAAGCCGGGGATTCAGCAACTGCTGATGAATTTTTATAGTTACGCAATAATTATTTGCATATATTCTGAAAACACGCACAAAACTATGAAAAAACACAAAAAAGCTGCGAAAAAGTTTTAGAATTTATTTTGAAAATTTCATTTTTTCTTTGGTGACCAAAAGTCGACCGAGACCGAAACCTTTCTTGGCCAGTGTCCACATATCCTTGGCTCGGATTAAAGCTATTTTTGCTTAGGCTTAGACTTAGTTATAGACCCATTTTTACGCTGAAGTTTTGGCTTAGCATTAGGAATAATAAAAATTATGCTGAGACATATTCTGTTACGCCTCTAGAATAACACTCTCCATCTATATTTGGTTTTCCAGCGTTAGTGTAACCCAGCAAAAATTTGTGAACGTACGCCGTCATATGCGAACATTCACATTACATGTGTGACAGAAAAAATATGTAAAAAAGTAAGTCAATCAGTCCGATGGTACTTAGCATAAAAACGAACGATGGTATAAATTTTTTGAAGTTTTTTACAAATAATATCTCCAGCAAGTTAAAATACCGGAGCCGAATGTCGATTTTTTGTGAGCACCGGACCCGGATATCCGGTCGTACTTTGATATATTTATATATTTTTTTATATATTATATACAAACGTTGTAAAAAAAGCTTATAAATTTATGAATAAGATATAATTGGAGACAAAAACATTACCTTTAGACAGATATGGCCTAATTTCTATAAGAAATAATAGAATTGAAATGATAAACAACCTGAAATGCCAAAAAATAATTCTTCAAATTTCTTCAAGTGTCTGATATCGTATATCTTCAGACATCAAATGTAGTATTTTTGAATTGAATCCAGACGCGCATCATTGGGACGTTATTATTAGCTGGTTCACGCACCGTTGTACAATGGAAGTTTAATTGACAAAAGGAGCAGACAACACAGTCTCCTAAACTTTCAATCGACGTTTGGAAAGAGTCATTTTGGAAGGTTCTGAATAAAATAGTGGCTGTAGGCCGTTGAAATAATAGGAGATAAACCGTTTTAATAAAGATCGCAAGACCAAGCGAGAGTTTTTCTAATTGTGGTCTTTAGATTGCGAGCGCCGATATCAGATTGACATTGAAGCCCGTTGAACTCGTTACTGATAACTTAAAGCTACTATTCACAATTGCAAGGTTTTGCTGTGAATACTTGTTGCTGCAAACTACACGCAGAACTTGCATTTTATTTGTCAGCCAATGAGAAAGCGGATGCAACAAATTCAGTGAACTTGCATGGTTATTCGCACATGTGAACTAAATTCCTAGCTTTGATTTCTAATGAATTATTGGTAGCTGCAAATTTTTCGGCAACTGAACCGCCTCAATTAACCACAACGCAGGGCGTAACTGGATATCCGTTTCTGTTTCCGGCAAAAATCGATATCGGGGTTCGGTATTTTTACTATCCGTTTACACTCTGCTTCAACTTATTTAATTTTCAATAACTGGTTTTTCTGTAGTTTTCACCAATAATCTTTAGTTTTTTCTTAAAATTATTGATATTTGGATAATCATTTTCTCTTCATTCGGATTTTACATCAGATTTTCTTCAAGAAAAAGACACCCGTTTTTGACTTCGGACAGTTTCGCGACCGTTCTAGAAAGTTAAAATTCCTGATATCGGATGTGGCCATTTCGCCTGAATGGTAAATGCCAGTTTCTTGCTAATTTTCCGCTGTGGCACAGCAGGAACCAGCCGACGGTGCAGCGGCAGAGACCAGCTAACGTGGAATGCAAAAAATGGAGTTGCGTCCCAAACTGTAAGATTGTCATGATTTCAACTGTGGTTTTGGTTGGGTTTTGGTTTTGATTTATGGGTCATTCACGTAATACTGTCTACGCTACTGTAAATAATTGTTCACACACCTGGTTTTAAGGGCGGGACAAAACGACAATGTTCTTAAGGTATAAAGATTTAACAGAAGGTGTAATTAGCTAGTGGGTTTTGGCAGCAGGTCCTTCGAGATTTCGGCTATGGTTTTCGTTGGTTTTTGGTTTTGATTTAAAGGCCGAATTTGTGAATTTGATCCCGCATCAACCGGTGTCATGTTGAAAATTGTACGATACAGATTTGTTCGTTGAAATCTGACAAACCTGTTTCACCCAAATTGATTCGAAAAATTGCTCGAAAACAACACAAATTCAAATGATTTTTGCTTATTCGAGGCAACTTGAAACTTTGGAAAACGTTGAAATATTCTTACTAAACACGTTTTATCGACTCAAATTTCAAGCGACGAAAAATTTTATTCGTCACGGAAAAAATCACAAATCCGCCACTTTGAGATACAAAGCGGTTGAAGCCGGTTAGCAAACCGAAAATTGCTAATGGTGAATACTTGCTGGGTAGCCAGCCTATCTTTGAGGGCACCCGATAACCTTAACCCATAATGGGTTAAAGTATAGCCGGTCACATAAAAAATAATTACTACTCATTTTATGGTATGACTACTGTATTGTTCACCTTCAGGGAACGTAGTTTATAGTATGTGATTTACGTAGGTACGTTTTTTAAGAGAATAATACAATTCTTTACGTTGATCGGCCAATGTTAACTACATGGGCGGAACGTTTTTCTGTGCGACTAAAAAGAGTAAGCTTAAGCTTTAGACTCATTTGTTGCTTTCACGTGTCCGTAGGGATTAACGTTTCTTGGAGGGGCAGGCAAGAATTTAATGGGTTACAAGCGTGTGTTTAAAACATTTATCAGGGTGAACCACCCCTGATTCTCGTCTTGATACGGGGTTCACTTTATCGGGGTGTTAATCTTGTTTGAATGTAATGTCGTTCTTAAAATATTAAAATCTGACGTTAAAATTACTTCAAATATCCCAGCGAAATATGCCAGACTACAACCATTGCGAACGGTCACATAGCCATAAGGGGCCCAGGGGGAACTGGCCCATAAAAGATTTTTGCCCCTCCCCAGAGTCTTTTCAAACTTGCTTGCAAGTCATCGAAAACCACTGTATGCCCATCCTAAAAATGTTTAGACCTCCTAGCAAGATGACCTGGCTACGCGTCTGATATCCAAACGTAGTTTGGAGGCTTTTCGAGTTCAACTGATTCTCTTTAAGGCGGATGTTTCGACTCGATGAGTCGATCCGCGTCGTTCCAATTAATGTTTCGATCAATTTTATGTAAATATAAATTTGCATATTTTTACCCAATGTCACTGCCCCCCCAACCGCTTCTATGGGTGTGCATGTTATGTTTGCTCGAATAAATGCTATTTGTATTGGTTCGTATCATAAAAGTGTGGTGCATATAACTTTTAGGGCAGTTTCGTTTTCTTGACTGACAACAATAAAGTAAGCTTAGATTTTGCATCAGATTTCTTTGCTTAGGCTTAAATTTAAACTTATTCAACGCTCAACTTTAGGCTTTTAATAAATATGCTTAATCTACATTTACGGCGCTAAAAATAATATTGGCCAAAATAGTTCTGATACATTTTCAGATTACTTATCTTCGTTGCGGACTAAAAATATTATTACCAACGCCTGCTGTTCGCGTTCTCACAGTTGAAACAACGTAAATGTTCTGAAACAGCCCAAATTCAAATTACAGTTAAAAGTTGGTTATCACTAAATTAAACAAAGCCTAATAGTACGAGCTTATTGAGCCTAAAATTAGCATTTCGCAATTCAAATGCTAAACTTGGTTAAAATTGATTTCGAGGCTTTATTCCCAGGATGCCGTTTTGGTCCACAAAGACAGTGATGTGTGGGGAACGCTTGACTTGGGTACGGAAATATATACACTGCAAAAATGGTGAGTCACATTGTCTCTCGCCGATATAGGCTTTACGGGACTACACAAACTGAGTCAAATACGACTTCGCCAGAGTCGAACGTGCGACTCAATGAATCGAATTTAACTCTGGCAGAGTCGAATTATGACTCAGTTTGTGTAGTCAAGAAAAGCCTATTTCGTAGAGAGTCAATTTAACTCACCATTCTTTGCAGTATATATATATGCTCTTTAGTGTGGAAATGATCTAATTTTTAAGACTGCACCCAGTGTTTATGTCTGATTTATCATTGAAGCATCTATAATCTGATTCGGAAGATAGTCAAAATGAGTAAGATACGACGTGTACTGCGAGTTGTTGTCGTAAGGTGTTGTTTTTAAGTTTAATTTCAGATTTTTGATTTTGCTAAAAAATAATTTACATTTTTTGCGCAGTCGTCAAGTTGTATTTAGCCCAAAACCAGTGGTATCCCTTTTAACTGCAGCTTAGCGAAGATTTCAATCGGGTGGAAATTTTAGTTAAAATCCGTAGGCTGAGAGTTCGATCACTGCTACGGAGGCCCGCTTTTCCAACTGCTTAGCAGAAAGGTCTGATGTTCCAGTTCTGTTGGGATTTCGCATGGCACAAAATGTACCACCACGCGTTGCATTTTTTGCCGACCCTCTGTTTAAAGGAGGGTCACTGTCACATGCAATACCCTTAAACTGAACTATTAGCGGAACATTTTTGATGCCGGATTGATACAGTGCTATGGTTCGCACAGGTTGTACCCCCTCTAAATTAGGGGAATTGGTCGAAAGCGCAACGTGTGCGGTGCACATTTGTAGCATGCAGAACCCCAAGAATTGCGTACTCTTGTATGATGAACTCTTGATACTATTAACCGTATTTACATCTTCTCTTTAAAATTATTCTTAGTGTTGATGCCCTGAAAACAGTCGAATCTGTAAAGCAATACGCAAACGTTTGAACGTAGCCATGGTCAAATTAGTAGCATGTAATAACTGGTTTGGCGTTATAAATGCTTGATCCATGACTGCGAACTAAAGCATCAAGTTGTATTTAAAGCTGCTAACTGGGAATTTTTCCATTGCAACAATTGATCAACTGAACCATGTTACCTGAAACCTCGTCGACTCGAGAGTTTGTCAGCCATGATTTATGCTTTAAGCTTAATAGGCTGAAGACATGGTTGGGTAACATAATGTCGTAGATGCACACGGAGATTGGGGGTCCTTGCTCTTTGGAATGGCTCTTTTTAATTCCTATTGATATTTTATCGGAAAGTTGTCTTTCGCAATCTATTTAACAAAACAGTTAAGCCTAAGCCAAAGCGTAAGAATGAGCATATTCCTAAACCTAAGCCCAAGCCTAAGCCAAAGCCTAAGCCAGGCAAACAAATTTGTATAAGCCTTTAGGTTACTCTATTCTAGTCCCACAGTCAAACGTTGTGGCCCTGCTGTTTACGTGGATCCACTTTTCTAAAACAGCAGTGGCGGATCAAGAATTTGGCAGGCAGGAACATTAGAGATGAAAATACTAAGACCGTCATCAGGATACTTGTGTTTCCAATTGCGTTTCCTTTGTGTTTAGGATCGCCTCATAAATCAATATGGATTATTTTGTTAGCGGATCAACATTGTAGAATTATATTAAAGAAACAAACGATAACGGATTAAATTGACATTCATCGTTTGGAAATTACCTCTCCTACGCTGATTGGAGATATCCTTTTCTCGGGGGGTTAATTTTAGCTGGCGATTATCTCTAATGTTAACAAACCTATATATTATAACTGGAACGCCCCACATACGTATTTTAGGCAGTGTTAAAGCGTAGGAGTATGGAAGCTTGACAGTACGGTATTTTATTTAACTATTATATTTCTACATATCGTTCTAAACTTGAATTTGTGCATATAAGAAGTACTTTACATAGCATATTTTAACTTTTCCACGTTCTGTCGTCAGACTGGCTTAATAAAACATTCATGTTAAAAATTTAAAATACCAGCCAACCGTTCCGTACATTATGAAAGTTGGACATTTGTGCAACTGTGTTCACTATACATCTATCATTTTAAGATCGAAGAAGTATATACAGATTTCAGCAAAACGTCGTTAGCAAAACTAGACTTCACAGTTGATGCAACAGAAATATTATTTACTATTTTAAGCAGAAAAATTTAAAATACCCACAATTTATTAGCTATGTAATTAAAAATAAAATAAAACTTTTCGTCTCTGGGAATTATTATTGTCAATTTTTAGTTCTCTAAAGACATCGAGTTATGCTTTAATTTGACCGCATGAATAAATTGGTACAGATTCGCAGAATAACATAAAATATACGTAAATCTGTAGCGTTCGCTTGCTTCTAATTAGGCTTTCGGTTCACAATTGTCAACACTTGAATGTTATTGTAGTTTTAGGGTTTGGTTTTAAATTTTATGTTGAACTTTGAAAATAATAATAATTAAATACCCGACTGTAAAGGTAAAATTTTATGTTAAGAACCAACCTAAAACTGGTTTAAACTCAATGTTAATTTAAACCTACTACGTCTAATAGTAAACCTAAACACGAGAATTAACTGCCTGACAGCTTGTAATTTAAAATTTCATTGACTCGACAATTTGTCGCCCATCATCGTTATTTTTTGCGAATTTTGCTATCCGTGTTTATAGTTTAACTCAAAAACGGTAAAATTTCAAACTTACCAACTTACCATTTGTTACTTTACTTGACGTTTTCCAACATCTGCAGGCCCTGAGTCAAGTTATCTAATGTGACAGTCAAACCTTATTTGCTGGCCAGCTTCAAATAGCCGCTAAACATGATTCGGCTAAATGTTGTACCTTCAACCAAACTCAAAATTACCACGTCATTAATGATGTCAATTCTACGTCATGTTGCTACAACCCTGTCATAATCAAGTGTTTTTGACATTTTGCTATTTTTGGTTTTTTTTTATATTAAAACTGTCACATGTTTTTAAATTTTTAAACATTCTTGTAAAAAGGTTTCTACGTCAACAAGTTATTGGAAACAAGTGTCACTTTTTAATACCGTTTGTGCCGGTAAGGGCGTGAAAGCATTTAAGGGTTGTGTTATACTTGATGTTCGGCGACGTCCGACGCCGTCCGTCACCGTGCGCCACCTGTACGGCGCTGTCCGTCACCGTACGTCACCATAGGTTACCGTACGTGAGTTATTTGCGTACGATACTGCACGGCGACAGATGGCGCCGTACGTCCAAATAAGTATAGGGCAACCCTAATTCGTCTTGGTTTGACCAGCCCCGTAGCCAACTCACCTTGCTGGGGGGCTAAAATTTTTCTAGAAGGGGCATTCAATGGTTTTAATGACTTACAAGCAAGGTTGAAAATTTTCCAAAGGGGGCAAAATTTTTCCAGGGGGCTCTGCCCCCCGCCCCTTTAACTACGGGCCCGGGTTTGACTCAAAAGGAGTGGCAAATATGGAACCAAGAGGGGCTGTGTATACTTGACAAGTGCTATTGCACTGGATGGTTTAAACTGAGTAAAATTAAGCCGAAGAACACGTTTCTTACCCTGCTACAATTAATGTATTGAGTTCTTGGTTAACAACACAACATCAAATATATATTTATAATATACACCTACATCAGACTATGAATGGATATGGTCACAGATGTCATTTGCTATTTTTTGTGAAACCATATAATTTGCCAGATATATTCACATAAGCAACTAATTTTTATTCTGAAGAAGGACTGTAATAAATTCGATCCTGTTAATTCATCGCTTAAATGTTATCTTTTAACAGCTAATAAACGGCTTTGATTTTGCCGTTCTTGACAACCATTTCAATTAGCATTTCGCACTAAATATAAATGTCGTAGGTCAATCTGCTATTCTGGCCAATTACCTGTCGTATATTTGCTTGAAAACATTCGTCACACCAATTTATAATTTTATTTCGCATGGTACAACATGTACCACCGGGCGTTGCGTTTTTGGACGACCTCCCTTGTTTATTTGGGGTCGCTTTCACATGCGTGCCCGTAAATTAAACTATAAGGCAAGCATATTTGCTACTGCGTACATAAAGTGCCATGGTTTCCGGTTGTACCCCCTTCTAAATAAAGGGGGGTGGGGCAAAAACGCAACGCGTGCCTGTTACATTCTTTTCTGCACAGAATGCGCCCAGTTGCACACTCTTGTTAAATAGTGATTATCGACTCTTGGTAATATGTACCTGTTACCATTGATAACAATTGTTAATATTAACGGCTTAAAAGCGGACTTAAGCCAAAAGGTATATTATTTCAGTGAATGATACCATAATTCTTACTCAGAAATAAATATAACCAATTAAACATGCATTAAAAACCTTTGCCAAAATAAATTCTTTGGTGCCATTGCGATGGCTCTATTCGGTTCGGCACTTCCACTTACACACAACACAACCAAACCATTCGAACCAATCACTTCGCCGGCCATATCGCGAGGATCCTACACTTCAACGGCAGACCATCCTGCATTTTCCAGCCTAAACGTATCAAGTGATGTTCTATTATCAACCGAAACATTTCCGTTCACCCTAAACCAATCCGGTATGACACCGTTTAAATTTCAGGTGTCATCTCCTTCGACCGGTAAAATACCGTCATCACATCCGGCACCTCGTCGGAACGCGGACTATATGTCAATCTCAGTCCTTGTGATTTTGTTTATCCTGGGCGCTCCAGTAAACGTTTACATGTTCCAACAAATGCATCCTTGGTGTTCGTCGCAAGAAATCGTTCTACTGAGTCCATCACCTGGATCCGGACCTCGCTCAAAGGTCCGATACCGCCGGAACCGCCCTCGTAAGACAGCTATGGCAACTCGGACAGGAAATCAAGACAAGTCTTGTAAGCTTGCAAACAGCGCAATAAGCTATCAAGCTAAACGTCAGAGTGATAAAGTTCGATCAGGACAAACAACCGAACAAAACGCCATTCTAAACGGAGGGACACGGACGTTGGCTGAGAGTCGCGGATCGACCAAAGCGGTTGGTAACCAGGGTGAAAGCAATAATGATGAAGGCAACGCCGAGAAAGGAGCAATCAACAATCGCATCGCCCACGTTGCGCCGCCCGGAATACGGTCTGATTCGAGCCGTCGAAAGTTTAGCTCACAAGGGTTACCGCACTCGTTCACAACGCTCAAAAAACATTTAAATTTTTCCGATTTAATGGTTCTGTTCATTTATGTGCCGTCGAAAATTTGTTGGAAGGTAAACTCAGGTTCTTCTCAACAGGCCAATGTTACTTTGAGGGACGAAACAGTACAGTTTAAGCATATTCCTAAAACACAAAGCCAAATTGTTCGGCGTAAACAATAAACCAATAAAAGTAATCCTTAGCCTAAGCAAAGAATTCGTCTAAACCTTAAGCTTACTTTATTATGATCCTGCGAAAAAAATGGTTCGCCTCTCAAAGTAACATGGATCCACTGCCCGGGTATATCTTACAATGATAAATATGTTCTAAAATGTTTAAAACGGTTTATTCGAAAAAGAGTTTCACATATTACTGATTATACAGGGACATCATAATTTCACGTAACATTTGTTTGCAAACGAAATATGGCAAGGAAGAAAATTTTTTGACCTGCTGAAATTAGCACTTAGACTTGTTTATGTCCCCTGATCCAACCCTCTTCGCTAAAATTCTGCTTGGCGACAAATACATCAACAAACCGCTTGAATATTGAACTTTATCGCTCGGATCAGCCAAGTCACCGATATCCACTGTATATTTTAGAGAAAATGTAAGTCTTATAGAGAGGCACTGACCTATCAGAGTTCTGCAGCAACTTAATTACTGCATCGTTGCAATGTAATTCATATTCTGACTGAAATTGTGGCCAAATGTTAACCAAATCCTACGTCAGAATTTTTACTTACTCGGTACGGGCCCGTAGCCAATGGGGTAGCCAGGGGGGCTCAGTCCCCCCCTGGAAAAATTTTGACCTCCCTAGAAAAGTTTTGGCTTCCTGGAATAGTTTTGGCCCCTAGAAGATTTTCAACCTTGCTTGTAAGTCATTGAAAACCATTAAATGGCCCTCCTGAAAAATGTTTACCTCCTAGCAAGGTGAGCTAGCTACGGGCCTGATTCGGTACTGTGTCAACTATCCTAAAAACATTAAAAATCTGTCTGAATGTCTTAGTTCAAAAAATTAAAACCAATTCCTACGTCGTATGTTTGCGCTTTATGAGTATCAAAAAAAATCAAATTGCAATTGCAGTTCCGATTCCGGTTCCGCCAAAAAATTTAATTTCCGACTCCATATTCAATTCCGGCTAAATTTCATTCCGGTTGTATTACAGTGCGAATCGACCATTGGCTTAAATGAAAATATTAAGTTTCGTGCAAATATTTCAGGTGACCAATCAATGGAACGGTGGTTCGATGCTTTGTTCATTGGTGAATTTCGTCAACGTTCTTGCATTTCACATATCATCAAACATAATCGTTTGCATTGCAGTTGATAAAACACTTCGTACTCGACTCAGAACATCTCATAGTTTTGTACGGGCGATGGTAGCCACTGCATGGGCGTCTGGAGTCATGTTCAGTTTGCCAAATTATTTTTTGTGGCAAACCCAACCTGACGCATACGGCAAACAACAGTGTGTGTTTCAAGGATTTGCTGATCAAACCTTGCTTATGGTTAGTATCGGTTGCCAGACAACCGTTTGAAGATGGGGCCTAAAATATCAGGACGACCCGATTTTGACCCGAATTTTACATTTGCCTGGTTAAAAATGATATGGAATATTTTTAGCAAATCACAGATCCGGTGTCCGATTTGGCTGTTTCTAAGTTATGAACGAATTCAATGAACGACAAAATTTATATAAAAATGCGAAACGTTTCGCTTGTTCTAAACATCAGAGCATCAACTTGTTAGTTCAACAGTTACAAGACCTACATTGCAAAAAATGGGGAGTTCAATTGACTCTGTCGGAAATAGGCTTTTCCTGACTACAGAAACTGAGTTAAATTCGACTCCACCAGAGTCAAATTCGATTCACTATGTCGCACGTTTGACTCTGGCGGAGTCGAATTTAACCCAGTTTGTGTAGTCAGGAAAAGCCTATTTCCGACAGAGACAATTTGACTCACCATTTTTTACAGTGTATCGACCATCGGTTATAATACAATGGTTGATTTTTCAAAGTTTCAGATGTATTTCTACTCTCACTTAGTGATCATATTCTGGGCGCCTGCAGTGATTATTTGTATCTGTTACACGCTCGTACTCTATCGAGTTGCTCGTCCATTGGTCCAATTGGATTCGGTCGTAGCTTCCTTGATTGAAAAATTCCAACCAATATCCAAAATATTTCAACGCACTTCTCAACCAAGTTACCGGTATACATTCGAGTCGTCAAAACTTTTTCAACTCTGTTACCCTTGCAATCGTGCTCAATTACTGCAATGTCCCACTCGAGCGAGCAACAGCCGTACGTCCGTTCAACTTCACGAACCGTTTCTATTTTTGGAAACTTTCAACAAATCCCTGTGTGGTCAAAAGTCATCGAAACCTTCGACTGGGAATCAATCGTCGAGTATTCCCCACGTTTATCTGTCGCCTAATATTTATACTTCAGACGTTGATATTGAAGAATGTACTGTGGCAAACGCGCAATACGTTAACTATCAACTTGCAGTTGACCAATCAGAATCGACAAAATTCAACAGCCAATCAGAACCGTTTAGCTACTCGAATCATTCGGGAACTTTGAACTGTGTCAACCAATTAGATTTGTCGAAATTGAACAAACAATCAGAAACGTCACAATACAGCAATCAGCTACAATCCTATAAGTGCAACAGCCAACCGGAGACGTTAAATTTCATCAATCAACCGAAACCTTTAAATTGCATCGTCCAATCAGAATCGTCGAATCGGAACATTCAGTCAGAATCTTCAAATAGCAACAACCACTCACGTTGCGTCTCGCGCCGAGCAGTCACACCCGTCCAGCCAATGAGCGCACGCCGTCTAACACCATTTTGTTATTTTCCGTCGAAACGTAAAACGGTCTCCAGTGGTGCGGTATCACCTCGTGGCGGCGGTTCTACTGGAGTCCTGAAAACTCCAAAAGACAGCAGAAACCATAATTTCTTGGGAGTCCCATCATCCAAGAAAAAATCTGTCACACTTCCAGCATCAACACCAACGATGGAAAATGATCGATATAAACCGGAACCAGGAGCCGTATCCGGTATAAGCGGATCCTCTCAGCAGACGTTTAAGCCTTGCGGCAACGACCTTTCGACGCAGGACGTCCAAGATGATCCGAGCCCTAGTTTGGCATCATCCAAAAAATCAGTTTCGTTTTCGTTACCGTACGAAGATAGCACAACCCACGCCCAACTCAACGCACAGTGGGAACAACACAGGGACCAATTGACAAACCAGTCTGCTGTATCTTTAAAGGTTCCCAACCAGCCATCTGAAGCCGAAAATTCAGGAATACACCTGAACCAACCTTGCCATTTTGCGGGTTCATCTTCTGAGCATCCTCCTGTTCTGATCCCGTATCAAGGGCATCAAATCCGGAGCTCTTCGTTGACTAGTTCCGGTAGGGCAGGACGGGCGTTTGGCATATCTGCCTTGCTTGTACTGACGTATATTACATGCTGGCTTCCATACAATATCGTCAGTCTGTTACCGGTAAAAAGTATCTGGAAAGGGGTTTGTCAGCATTTGATGGTTGCCAACAGCGTTATTAACCCGTTTTTGTACGGCGTTAAACTTGGCGAACCGTGGGAAATATTTCGACGATACTTGAAACGATTCAAACTGACAACTGGCAAACGATGGATTTGAACGACAGTTTGAACGACAATTAGAACGAACTCGAAAAATTTAATTAATCATTTCAACTTTCGGCTCAGGATAACGCTTTTACTGGTGACCTGTTTCGTGTCGGAACTGACGCACTTTGAAGCTTACATTGACCAAACCATTATTTATCTTTCCTTTTACTTCTTCTGAAACGGACCTTATGATGGTAACATCATTGACTTGAGAATTACTGTATTTAGTTGCTCATAGTATAATCGATGAGTGAAAGGGTTAATTTTTTTTAGTTTCAAAACCATATCAGTGGCCTTCTTCAGTCCTAAGCCCGTATTCTTAGTGTAGCACCTATCACCGGTTGGTGATAGGTCTTGTAACTTTCGAACCAGTGAATGCTGAGGCTTTTTCGCATATGATTTGTTCTACCCATGTACACTGTATATCCCAGTGCGTTGATTTTAACTCAGAATGAGTTGAATCACTCAGTCTACCAGAACAAACTGAACTCCAGAGTAAGAATCAACTCAACTGAGAGTGAGTTAATGTTAACTGTTAGTAACTCAAAAATAACTAACTCTCTAGCTGAGTTGATTAATCAATTCATTGGAATTTGCAGTGTAGCAATTTTGAGGTCAACATCTGCAATAGATAGTGAGTTTAATAATTTATTACAAATGACAATTACTCTACACATTTGAGAATATGGACCATAGCATCTGGTGATGGAACTTTTCCTTGTAATCATACAGCCTCTGTTTCAATAATATCCATGTGAGAAAGGCGTAGGACTTGCGACCGTTGAGCTTCGAAAAGTGTGCATTGTAAAAACAAAGTTAACATTTTTGATGTTTTTCAACATTATGGCCAATGTAAAGAACAGGGGCGGAACAGCAACATTAGCATATTCCGAAGCCTAAGCCTAAGCGTAAGAATGAGCATATTCCTAAGCCTAAGCGAAGCGAAAAAATTAGTCTTAAGCTTACTCTTTTCTAGTCTCACAGAGAATCGTTCCACCCCTGATTTTTACACGAGCCACAATTACAGTACAGCATTCAACTCAACGAGGGCCTTTCCATATTGCACTAAAAGCGGTTTCTCAAATTTAACTGATAGCGAATTATTTCTATATTGGCCAATGTTACTTATAGGAGCACAACAGCGGATTAAGGGAATTCCTAAGCCTAAGCTTAAGTGGGCAGAAGTGTGTTTCCAAATCCTAAGCCTAAGCCGAAGCGGGCAAAAGTGTGTTTCCTAAGTCTAAGCCTAAGCCTAAACCTAAGCAACAGAATGTAATCTAGAATCTAAACCTATTTTTACAGACCCATCGGAAACCAGGAAGTCCAAAATGAAACATTGGCCCCTATATTATTAATTTTGGTCTTGTGTGGGCTTATATAACTAAATGTATCTAATGCAAGTTAGTTTTTGGCTTGTATAAAAAATTGTACATTTGAAAAGCAAAATATATGATATTTACGATATTTTTGAGACTTAAGCCCCATTTACGCGTGCAAGTTGTTGCAGCGAGAACTCTCAGCTGCAACTTACACGAAATACTTGCAGCTGCAAGTAGTTTCAAAGAAACATTCCGATTGACCAATCAAACTGCAGGTGCAAGAAATTCAAGCTATTGACAACTGCATTCACAGGTGCGAGTTAAATTAAATAGCACGAATTCCAGTGAATAGTTTGCAGCTGCAAAAACTTCAAAGCTGCTTTGCGATCAAATTTGCGCGTGCAAGTTGCACGTACAAGTTTTCGCTGCAAAAACTTGCACGTGTGAATAATGCTTTATAAACGTAGTTATAAGAAATTATATGCTTTTAGGCTACAGGTGCAAACGCTATATCGTTCGCTATCATAAATGGCTGATCGCTTTACAGTTGGCTTGTAAACTTTTCTGAAATACTACTAGGAGAAAGTTTAAAGTCTAGGGATATAAGCGTTGTCAATGAACGAATCTCAAGCCAACGTTTAAACTAAACCAATAACAAAACGAAAATATTTATTCAGTCTAAAACCCTACCATATATATTTACTTTAGTGAATAATATTGCGGTGCCAAGTCGGACCATGTAAAGATCACAGGCGGAATGTTTTTCAGCGGGACTGCAATAAAGTAACGTTAAGCAAATCACTATTTTTCGCTTAGGCTTTGGCTTTGAAATATGCTTATACTACTGTTACGGCCTTGTTCTAAACATTGCCCGCAATGTCCACTTTGCTTCTTTGCTACGTTCTTCAAGCAAATTCTGACGTAAGTATTGAATCTTCTTCCAGTTGTCGTTTAATCTGAAACGATTGTAGTTCATTTCATTTTTAAGGATGATTATTGTTGACACAACCAAATAAGGAATATCAGGCTATTCAGTTAGCTTAGAACTAAAATGACGTCCATATTTATAATATTTACGTTCTCGAGTATAAAATCAGGGTAACAAAGGATTCAGTTGAATCTGACTGTACCTGAATTGTATCTCAATTTTCATGGATGCTTTCCTACGTTTAAAAACGTTTAGAGTCCGTTCAGCGAAACGTTGCTACGTACATAATCTTACCCACTGATCTTGGCATTTCCAAAGATGGATCATCTTACTTTAAGGGGCGTTCAGGTTTCTGGTAGGTCTATAAAATAGTAGTTTTAGATTCTAGTTTACATTTTTTGCTTAGGCTTAGGTTTGTAGGCTTAGGAACTCATTTTTGCAAGGTTTAGGAATACGCTTGATTTACTGTTACGCCCCTAATAGTAACATTGGCCAAAACTGTTTTAGAACAAAACGTATACGGCTTTATGTTAATTAATATGTGTTTATTTCGAAACTATGATGGTTAAAGATAACAACAGGTACGAATTTAAGTCTGACGGTAACTTACAACTAGGGTACACAACATAACAACAAGTTTACTTGTAAGGCCGTACCTCTTGATTAAGGATTTTCCTAAGCCTAAACCTAAGCTCATAACAAACAAGTGTTTAATGTTAAGCCTAATCAAAAAATAGTGCAAAAATTTAATCCAACTGTATTGCAGTCCTGCGACAACATACCTGATCCCGTCGCTTTCGTAAAATATCCAGTTGTTTTTCAACACTTGATAACATAGCTAATTTTTCGTGGTCATTTTCATATTTCTCCAATCGATTTGAACTTTCGTTGAAACCAGAATCAGTTTTCCAAGCTGTACGAGACGGTTTTGTCTCAGTTGGGCGTGCTAACGTTGCTTGTTGTGTGTATTTTTCCTTCAAAAACACTGTGGCTAATGTATAGAACAGGGCGGCAACAGTACTTACTGTAGGGATATTTCCGGGTGCGCGCTCTTGAAGTTAGATTACGTTGCTAAATTTACCCGGTTACCGCAGAGCGTTTCTGCGCAGGGTAGAAACCGCTGGCATGTTATTGCAGCTATTCTTGTTAAGACGCGGTGCGGACGTCTACCCCGTGGGCGCTAGCAAGTGGCACGGGGTCAGGCGATCCCTAGCGTATAACTCAGCGGTTAAAAAGAAAGTAATAAGATTTGAGCGTGAGCAGCCTGCCTCAGAGCATCTAAACAGTAGTCAACTACTTTGCGTTAATCTACATTTACCCGAACTCAACTTTTTTTTACAATCCACCCCTAGAATTCGGAAAATTAGCGTACCTAGTTCCTGGTTTTCGGGGCTGGTTGTATAAAGTTGTTGTTGTTGCTTCTCTTTGTTGTTTTTGGCTGCTTTCGTTTCGAAAATTTTGCGGCCTACGCTTTCTGGCCGGTTTGTACTAATTCAATGAAATTTATGAAAATTTCAAGAAGCTTATGCAAATAAGCTTCTGATTATGCAAATTGATGTTAGCCAAACGACAGGGTATAAAAGCCGCTGTCGATTCGACAATTTAGGCATTCAGTTTGCATCTTTTATCTTCAACTTTCACTGATGCCTACAAACGTTTCTTATGTGCTTTTGTTATGTGTTTGTTTTTTTGTAATATGTGTAGCCGGCTTCAAGAAAGAAGTCGGCTACGGTAAATTCTGTATTTTGCAAAATTTTTTCTCAGGTACCGGTGGCCGGAGGTGTCAGCGGTACCGTGGAATTCGGCAAAACCATAACGTGCTTAATTTGTATCATTTCTTAATAAACTACAGGTGTCCAGTGTTATAAGGGACATAAGCCCGGCAAATTCCAGGGGTTTTTCCAAAACTTCGTTGCAGGAATGATTTTGAGATTGCTGTTTTACCGAGTTGGTGCGCCATTGTTTTCGTTAGACTCCCGCAGGACGGGATTGTTTTTGTTATTTCGGACTCAGACTTGCGCGGGTCGCAACCGAGCAAGTCTGGGTCGGAATTTGTTATCGTGTCCGGACTGGGGATGGATATTTTTCTTTTTCCTTTTTCATTTTTCTTTTCCCGGGTGATTTTTGGGCCCTGAGTATTGAATGGTTATTGCGTATAACAAACAAAAATTTCTACAGCCCTAAAATGGGCGGTGCGGGTCCCCGTTTTTCTTTTTCCTTTTTGACCAGATCCTTTTTACCAAGAATTTGTTTTTCCCCGCACCCCAAATTTTGCCTGCCCTCCGGATGGTTAGTCTCGCCACGGTGGACAGAAGTCTTAACCAGGGGCAGGAATGCGCGAGGATAAGAGTCTCCTGGGCCCGAAAAGTTTTTGGACTAGTACCTGTATGATTTGCGAGCATCCGCCGGCTGTTTGCCGGCGAATAATTTTTATCGAATTGATTTCCTCGGGACGTTTTCTATTGAGGTCCGGTAGTGATGGATGTGTATGTTGAGGAGACAATTACGCTGCGAGCCTGGGATTTATATTCCCATCCCGGACATGATCGGGCGGAGTAGCATAACTAGACACCGTAGCCGGCTTCGAACAATCCATAAGGGGTACCCGCCAAGGATGGGTGGCAAGGACTTTCGATCCAGGGTAACCTACCTTATACTTACTTAGTATAAGCATATTCCTAAGCGTAAGCCTAAGCCTAAACCTAAGTATAAAATAGTCTAAAGCTTGAGCTTACTATATTGCAGTCTCGCAGAAAAACGTTTTGCCACAAATGTTTACATGGGCCAAAAGTGTTACAACACAATTTATTGAAAGACAATTTGTTTTCAAATTTCTCCAAAGTAACCTTTCTAAATTACACTGCAAAAAATGGTGAGTCAAATTGACACTCTCCGAAAGAGACTTTTCCTGACTACACAAACTGAGTCAAATTCGACACCACCAGAGTCAAATTCGATTCACTGAATAATAAAATTGACACGGCTTTTGTTTTGGAAGTCAAAAAAACTCATACTTGAACGGCGCGTTCCGAAGTCTATAAGCAAGGCTGTCCCAAAATCGATATGAATGTCGTCAAGTCAAACTTTGATGGGAAATTTTTAATTTTCAACATTTTAATCTACTGGACCCAAATTTAAATTCAAAAATGCATCTGCAAAAACCAACCTTACAATCATTTCTCGACGATTGCCTGCCGTTACATCCGTTGAACGCAAATCCGTTCAAGTATCCGCCAGGTGGTGACTGACGTCCTGAGCTTGAGCTGCTACTGCTCCCTCGAGCAGACTCTGCAAATGTAACTCGAGTTCTCGGGTTACCAGAAGCGAATGCTGCTTTTTCGATAAATTGAACGATTAAGGACCAACTAAAATAAGTGCAAACTTCAATTATAAGCATCGACCAGTTAAGCCCTATTCACATGTGCAAGGTTTTGCAGCGAGAATTTGCAACTGCAAATTGCACTTGCAAGTTTCGTCCAAAATCCCGTTGGAAAAACTTGCAGCTGCAAATGATTCATTAAAAATCAAAGCTACGAATTTAGTTCACATGTGTGACTAACCATGCTAGTTCAATGAATTTATTGCAACCGCTTTCTTGTTGACTGACGAAAAATGCAAATTCTGCGTGCAATTTTCAGGGATTTTATGCATCAATTTTCAATTCTCACTGCTTCTTAAAATTCTGACGCCAGACGCTCATAGGTTGGTTATAAGTAGGTACATTGTGACGAAAGTAGTTTTGTCTGATATTTTTGTATATAAAAGGATATATTTATCTCTTAAATTGACCCCCAAAACAGCCCTTTTTCAGTCGATATTTTATTAAATCCGTTTGGCTTCTGTCCCCTCCCGATGCTTGCTGTGGGTACGCCCTTGAGGTTATACTAGTGATGCGAAGTGGTGTTATTAAAAAACTGGTAATTTACTCAAACTGTCCATGTCCTTTGTCACATCGGATTAGTAACGCAGCGAACGCCCTTGAATTTGCCAACAAATCTAATATTTGATACTCGCCAAGTATGTATTCGATCTCAAATACAAAAATTATTGCTAAAATTCGAAAATGTCAAACGCCAATTTATAGATCAGGGTCGTAACAGTAGAATATTCTTCCTAAGCATAAGCCTAAACGTAAAATTGAGTATATACCGTAGCATAAGCCTTAGCAAAACATTTAAGTCTGAAGTTTAGGTATATTCTATTGCAGTCCCGCAGAAAAATGTTCCACTCCTGAACTTTACATGGGCCAAAGTCAAGATAAAATAATCGCAATCCAAATCCTAACAAATATCTCTGAAATTGCAGACGACCAGAATAGGTTAAGGTTTACGCTTAGGTTTATGATTGTTTTAATCTCATTCGAAGGGTTACACGTTTCGATCTGAAGCTGACAAGGTAGCGACTGGGAAATCCCTCTTGGGTGGCTATACTTTGTAAAAATCAGGGGTGGAACGTTTTTCTGCAGGACTGGAATAGTATAAGCTTAAGCGTTAGACCAATTTTTTCCTACGCATGGGTTTAGGCTTTGGAATATGCTTATACTACTGTTACGGCCCTGTTCTATACATTGGCTCTGACTGCAAATGACCCAATTTGGAAATACACACGAACCTTCCTCGTCAGATTAAATATTAATATCTGGCTCCAACGCTAACCGTATACCCTGGTTTAAGACTATAAACTCAACGACAACTATTAGTTTATTCTAATCTAAACCATAACATTTACTTCGATGGTTCCTATAATTACTTGGTCAAAACTTTTAGAACCTGGTGATATTAAATTTTGGAAAGTTCCATATACGTATTTTGGGCAGCGTTTCAACTGTTGTTTTTGCAGGCAAATTAGAACACATAATTACTTTTTAGAAAGCCAATGTTACACAATGTAATAAAGAACTAAAATTGAGTGAAGTGAAACTAAATGTGATAAAAAGTATTTCGCAGTCTTCAAGCAGGGCCCGTATTCTCAAATGTGTGTAGCACCTATCACAAGTTGGTGATAGGTCCTGTAACTTTGGAACCAGCACATCCTGATGTTCGAAGTTCGGCACATTGTTCGCGTTTGATTTGCCCTACTTCTGTAACAATTTTGAGATCTGCAATTGCAGATGTTTGTCAGTTTCAAAAACCTATCGCTAACTGATGTTTATTTGCTATACGCATTTGAGAATATGGGCCCAGGAGAAAATTTTTCCAGGAGGAATTTATGTAGGGTTGATAATTTGCAACCACGTTTAATTGTTTTAGTTTTAATTCCAATTTCACCGTAACTGAAATATTTAACCTGTTCCTGATCCAATGTACCCAATCGTAATTTATCAGTAGCGACACACGTCTGCCGAATGTCTTCAATGTCAAGACAGGTTAGACGAGACTGGGTGCCGCCACTGTTTAGTCGGACTGACAACTCATTGATAAGTTGTGCGTCACCTCGAGCATATTGAGGCGATTGTGCGGTCCGACAACGGCTGAAACATCAACGGAATTGCCGTACACTCTGTCCCGTAGCCAGCTCACCTTGCTAGAGGGGGGCGGCTGAAACTCTTTCAGGAGGGGCATTTAAGGGTTTTCAATGGCTCGCCAGCAAGGTTGAAAATTTTCTAGGGGCGGCCAAAATTTTTCTAGGGGGGCTGAGCCCCCTGGCCCCTTCTTGGCTACTGTAGTGACCCGAATAAAGGGGGGATGATATTTATTTGGCCTCTCCAGATGGTACCCCCTTTGTTATTCGGTTACGGACTGTTATTTATTTTTAACCGGCCCTGCGCCACCCTTCCTTACTGATATATCCGGTATTGCAACTATCCGTTGAATTAAACGGTTTTTACCTTGCAATAAAAGCTTGAGCGATGATGCTGGGTTATACTTAGGAATGCACTTTCAAAATTTAAGTACGCTTTAAAGGTTCGAACCCTACTTTATTTAGTCCTGGAGTCGTTTATACACTACAATTGGGATAATTGAAATTTATGGACTCTAATTAGGGTTCAGGGACTATCCGCTTACGGACTCTTATTAGAAATACGGACTCCTATTGATTGGGACTCAAAATGGGGACCCCCTTTTATTATCCCCCCTCTTATTCGGGGCAATACAGTACGGGCCCGGGTACACAGCAAAAACTGGTGAGTCAAATTGACTCTCTTCGAAATAGGCTCTGTGGAACTACAAAAACTGAGTCGAATTCGACTGCGCCGGAGTCAAATTCAACTCACTGAGCGACTTATTGGAGTCGAATTTGACTCTGGCGGAGTAGAATTTGACTCAGTTTTTGTTTTGTAGTCCGGAAAAGTTTTAGTAATCCAAAAACACGTTTTACGAAGAGAGTCAATTTGACTCACCATTTTTTGCAGTGTACTTTTGCTCAGTGGTTGTAATTTTGAGTACTAAAATCAATTTTCGTTCTACGTATAGTTTTTACTCTAAAAAGACATCACATATTCTATGTTTATTTATGATTACCCTGGAAATAAAAATATTTCCTCAGGTTGGCTTATTAGAAAAATATTAGGGGTACAGCCCTGTCGCACCCCCGTACTCTTTTGAAAATTGTTTACCTGACAATACTTGGAGTTTGTGAAGTTTGTGATGAACTACTGGATATGCTGTCAGAATCATATCTGAAAGCAAGCAACAAACAAATACTTAAAGAAAACTTGTATGCAGATTAATGTTACGTGGCTGCGTAGCTGAGTCAGGCAAGTAACCAACTCACCTTGCTAGGAGGGGGCTAAAAAATTTTTTTCAGAGTGAAATCGAGGGTATTTGATGACTTACAATTGAAGTAAAAACTTGACAAATTTCAAATAACCCAACTGGATTTGCTTACAAACCCGGCTTCCGCAAGACTAAGACAAACCGCTTTATGGCAACTTTAGAACTCAGTTACCAGCACAGCTACAAGCCAGTCCAGGGCGTACAGAGATTTGTTCGCATCAAAGCCCATACTCTCAAATGTGTATAGTAACTATCATCAGTCAGTAATACGTTTTCAAACTCGCTAACCATCGCATTTTATTATTGAATTCAAAATTGGTACAGAAGTAGAGCAAATCATACGCGAAATATGTGCTGTATTTTGACACTCAGCATTTACTGGTTCAAATGTTACAAGACCTATCGCCAACTGGTGTTAGATGCTATCGACATACATTTGAGACTATGAGCCCAAGATCTAGTACAACAGGTTCCGGCGGTGTGCAGTGCATCGATATGTTTGCCCTAACAACTGAAGCCCATCTAAACTTATAAGTAGAAACAATCCGCCTACAGGCATTGTTACCAGGTGTAACCGGATATTCGCTTCCGGTAAAAATCGGTGTCTGTTTCCGTTATTTTTATACCATCCGTTTACACTCTGACAGTTACCCTTGAGCAGTCTTGAATTGTATCGCTTTGACAATATACTGAATCATCTTTTCGTAGTATACTTGACGTGGTTTGTGTGGATTTTGAGCAAATAATCGAAATAATCCATGTAGCATGTCGCAAGGAAGATGAAGCTGAAAAATTCTAATTATGCAAATGGGGAGGAAATAGCTTGGGGGTCACTCCCTCTACTGTATTGACCCGAATAAGAGGGGGGTAATAAGAGGGGGTGCCCATTTTGAGTCCGAATCAATAGGAGTCCGTATCCCTAATAAGTGTCCGTAAGCGGATAGAGTCCCTAAACCCTAATTAGAGTCCATAAATGTCAATTAACCCTAAGTTGTAGCGGCTAAATAACTCCAGGACCAAATAATTTGAGTTCGAAACTTTAAAGCGTACTTAAATTTTGAAAGTACATTCCTAAGTATAACCCTGTATTATCGCTCAGGCTACTGAGACAAGACAAATAAACGTTTAATTCAACGGATAATTGCAGTACCGGATATGTCTGTAACGAAGGGCGGCGGAGCGTGGATTGAAAATGAATAACAGTCCGTAGCCGAATAACAAGGGGGGTATTCTCTGGAGAGGCCAAATAATTATCAGCCCCCCCTTATTCGGGTCACTACAGTACTGCCAACGTTTCAACTTTGATGCTTTCATTCCGGATTTGTGTTTTTGTTTCAGGATGCGGACGTGACACATTTTACTCGAAATTACGCATACAAAATATAACAAACTGTAAGGTTCCAGATAACCACATGACTATAGCATCAATAACCGTTACCGATTAGTTTTCAAGCTGACGGACTTCTGCAATTGCGGATCTCAAAATAAGTACAGAAGTAGGGCAAATCAAACCTGAAGCATACGTTGAATTTCAAACATCACCATTATCCGGTTAGAAATTTGCAAGAGCTATCAGCAACTGGTGAAAGATACTACAAACATTTGAGAATGCGGACAAAGCTTAAAGTCGATTGTCAATTTAGGCCTAATTGAAAGCGCCGGCTTAGGCGTATGCTCCCATTTTGGCTTAAATCTATGTTGTGTTTGTGACCTCTAGTATATATTTGCCTGGGTACAACCGGACGTGTGCCTCCACCTCCGGCAGAAAATTGTCTCCGGATCCGGCTCCGGTAGAATTTTTGCCAGAGGTTTGGCAATTTCGGTTCCAAAATTTTGCACTATTTTACAAAATTTGTCTGTTCAGCGCGTCTCGTTTTACTTTCGTCACAATATTTTCACCAAAGAATTTCCGAAATTTCGTACAAAATTAGCGTAAAACCAATCAACTTAACAACACATTGCAGATATTGTCTAAAATTAACAAAGTAACCATCATTTTTACTACCTAATTTCGCCTCACCTCCGGTTTCCAGCTCCGGCAAGTTTCGTTGACCTCCGGTTCGGGCTCCGGTATTTTTCACCTCCGGTTGCACCCTGATATTTGCTAATATTTTAATAAATATTTACACCGCGAAAATGTTTGAGGCACGTGCGTTGTGCGGTTGATACATCGATACATCCAGCATAATACGGATCATAATCAGACATTTCGTCTTTCATTATTGTCAACGTGTCAATATCTCGTTGGTCGAACGTCGCAAATATGTCACGCAACACCAGCCGTTCTTCGGATTCGGTAAGTTTCTGATTGAAATTTAAGTTTATATTTTTTGAATGTTTAAAATTTTATTTGTTGTAAAAACAATTAGCAACGATACTTTCTATTTTGACATTTAAGCCCTATACACACGTGCCAGTTTTTGCTGCGAGAACTTGCAGCTGCAAATTGCACTTGCAAGTTTTGTCCAAAATCCTGTTCGAAAAACTTGCAGCTGCAAATAATTCATTGAAAATCATAGCTAGGAATTTAGTTCACATGTGTGAATAACCATGCAAGTCTACTGAACTTATTGTAGCTGTTTTCTCATTGGCTGATAAAAAATGCAAGTTCTGCGTGCTATTTGCAGCTGCATGTTCTCGCAGCAAAAACTTGTGTGTGTAAGTAGAACTTAATGCTGCTGAGCATCACCTTTGGGCTCCCGCTATTGTCAAATGATGGCTGCAGCAATACAAAAAGCAAATAATCCAACTCAATACATCTGTCATAAATAAGTAAGACTATTTCGAGCAGCTTCAAGAAATTATGTACATCTCTTGTTAACCAATCTTTATTGCCGTCTCGCAGAAAAACGTTCCGCCCCTCATCTTTACACGTGCCCTCTCCTTTGACGTGTCCAGCCGCGACGGCCTGTGAGTTCCTTACCCCATTATTGAACATAAGGCCTTCAATTGTCGTCGGCAACGGCTTTGGCTGTATCGCAGGCAGTACCGGAAAACTATGATAGGGACTCAATGCTGATCCACAGTCCCAACGGCGTTTGGCAAAACAATCAACGCTTATGCTTGGTGATTTTATCTAAAAAGAAGGTAAAAAATTCTTTCTTACAATGTTTAACAATAAAACTTAGTGATTTCTGACTTCGGGGTCTGCTTGTTTGCTAAAGCGTGTAAACATGGGAAACATGCTTGTCCGTTATGTGCAAGCAAATAGGCAGGCACAACGCAGCACAGAACGGCACACCCAAGCGAAGAAAAAGCAGGGAAAGGGGCTGTGTGGCGCAGTGGTAGAATATTCGCTTAATGATCCATATAGTGAGAGTTCGTTCCCCGCTCCGGAGGCCCACTTTTCCAGCTGCTTAGTAAAAAAGTCTGCAGTCCCAGTTCCTACCTAGACTGACAAGGCGTTTGTGATCTCGTAGGCTAATAGATTGAACTGAGAGGACATATACTTAGCGCTTACATGTTTTCAGTTGCAAATTAAGCTAACGAAGCAGAATTTATGACTCTGGCGGAGTCGAATTTGACTCAGTTTGTGTAGTCAGGAAAAGCCTATTTCAGAGAGAGTCAATTTGACTCACCATTTTTTGCAATGTAGGGTACGCACGTTTTCTGACATCCACTCATAAGCGGTCATTAATATATTACAAAAGTTTCAACCCTGTTTATTCTACGACACAAAATAAAATCACATAAAGCGCTTAACGAAAATTTTACTCTTACGATTTGACGTTTGCAAACACCTTCTTTATCAACCCCCTCCTCTCCCTCCCCCCCCCTCCCCCCCCCCTCGGGGGGGGGGAGGGGGGGGGGAGGACCCCCCCCCCCCCCCCCCCCCCCCCCGGAAGGGGGGGAAAGAGAACAATACCGCCTTTTCCCCCCCCCGGGCCCGCCCGCCGCGGCCGCCCCCCCCTCCCGACGTTGCAGGGTACAACCGGAGGTATGCCTCCGGCTCCGGCTCCGGAAGAAAATCGGTCTCCGGCTTCGGCTCCGGTAGAATTTTTGCCGGAGGTTCTGGCAATTACGGTAGTAAAATTTTGCATAATTTTCCTAAATTTATCTGTTTAGCGCGTTTCAATTGACCTTTGTCACAATTTTCATGAAAGAATTGCCGAAATTTGGCAGAAAATTAGTGTGAAACCAAACAACGTAACAACATTTTACAGATATTGGCTAAAACAAACTAATTAACCATCAATTTTACTAATTAATTTCGCCTCATTTCCGGCTCCGGCTCCGGCAAGTTTCGTTGACCTCCGGCTCTGGCTCCGGTATTTTTCATCTTCGGTTGCACCCTGATACGTTGCCAGTGATATAACCGTTTCTCGACAATGTTTCTATCAGGCGCTGGTCACGTATGACCGTATTCTCAAATGTGTGTAGCACTTAAAGCCAATTAGTAATAGGTATTGAAACAGTTGACCTGTAACAGCTGTTGATGTGAAATTCTGTACAGTCGCGGGGCAGATAAGCTTTGAATTTCATCATTCACAAATTCTAAAGTAACAAGACCTGTTACACTGCAAAAAATAGTGAGTCAAATTCACTCTCTCCGAAATAGGCTTTTCCGGACAATTCGACTAACTGAGTCGCTCGGTGAGTCGAATTTGACTCAGTTTGTGTAGTCCGGAAAAGCCTATTGCGGAGAGAGTCAATTTGACTCGCCATTTTTTGCAGTGTATTAACTATTGACAAGTGCTAAACACATTTGAGAATCATTTATTTCAATGCTTACTTCAACCCGAGTCCGAGGCACCTGATTCGCAACATTTCGTTGAATGTCTTCTGTTGTAACTCCACTATCTGAGTCACTTTCTTGACGTTGAAAATTCGAATTTGGAATTTCTAACACGTCCGAATTAGGCTTCGGCCTGAAATCGAATATTTCGACAAGGGTTCAGTTCTACAAAGTAAATCTAATCGGTCCCGTAGCCAGGTGAGGGCAGGAAATGCTCATTCGTCCTGGAAACATTTTGGCCCATTGGAACATTTTCAACCATGCTTGTAGTCAACGGAACCCTCGTATGCTCCTGAAAATTCAGCGCTCGTAGCAAGGTGAGCTGGCTTCGAGTCTGACGTTACCGATCGAAGTCGATTTGCGAAAATTGTTCTTCAGCAACGAAATTTCTGAATCAGTCATTGAAAGGAACATTAGGAATATGCCTATACTACTGTTGCGGCCCTGAACTATACATTGGCTAATTTTGCTTGTGATTGAGGTCCCAACGTACACTGCAAAAAATGGTGGGTCAAATTGAGTCTCTTCGAAATAGACTGCCCGGCACTACACAAACTGAGTCAAATTCGACTCCGCCGGAGTCAAATTCAACTCATCCGAGTCGCTCAGTGAGTCGAACTTGACTCTGGCGGAGTCGAATTTGACTCAGTTTTTGTAGGTTGGTTGAGCCTATTTCGGAGAAAGTCAAGTTGACTCTCCATCGCGGCTACGGATGCCCGTTGGTACAGTATGACGGAACCCTCCTATCTGCTCACAGTAGGATTACGTGTGCCACACTTACGTTCGATCTATTTTCTTCCCATTGGCAACTTGTTTTGGAGTCGACCGTTTATCACGAATTGTATCACAGGAGTCCAGCATTTGTTTTGAAATTTCGGATTCATTTTTCAGTGAATTCCAGGATTTTCGGCTCATCTCTGATTTCAGGCCTTGGATTGGCTGGTCAACGCCGGTCCATGAACTGTTCCGACCAGAATCTTTATGTTCAACAGACGAAGACGATTGCCAGATAAGTTTGCTGCTGCGTAAGGCGCAGGTTATTGCAGTGGGTGAATTTGCATTTGCAAACGGTGCATTTCGTGTTATTGAGTCACAAGTGAGTTGGGAACTGGTTCGAAGTTTATCAGGCGGCCTTAAAGTTGAGGCGAAAACATTTGGTCACAGTCGTTTAAGAATTTTTAATGTTAAAATAAGGTAGCCTAAGCGTAACAATGAGCAAATTTCTAAGCCTAAGCCTAAGCCTAAGCATAAGAATGAGCATATTCCTAAGCGTAAGCCTGAGCCTAAACCTAAGCCAAGCAAAAAAATTAGTCTAAAGCTTACGCTAACTCTATTGCAGTTCCACAGAAAAACGTTCTGCCCCTGATCTTTACATGGATCCAAATAATTAATTGAAACAAGTTATACATCTCTTGCGGGTTGACCGTAGACGTGTAGAGCAAGAAATTTTTTCCGGGCCATAGATTTCAAACGCACCAAAATGCTTCATTTTCACCGCTGTCAAAATTTAGGGGCCATGTAAGAATCAGGGGAGGCAGGTTTTTCTGTGGGTCTGCAATAGAGTAATAGCTTAAGCTTTAAACTAATTCTTTAGCTTGGCTTAATCTTAGGCTTAGGCTTAGTTTAGGAATCTGCTCGTTCTTACGCTTAGGCTTAGGCTTAGGAATATGCTCCTTCTTACGCTTAGGCTTAGGCTTAGGCTTACGCTTATAAATATGCTTATAATACTGTTCCGCCCCAGCTTTTGACATTGGTTCATTTTTCTATGGGACTGCAATAGAGTAAGCTACAGCTTCAGACTATTTTTTCTGCTTTGGCATAGGTTTAGACTTAGGCTTAAGCTCAGGTATAAGCGTGTTCTAATGTTTAGGCTCAAACTTTAGGCTAGAAATATGCTTATACTACAGTTCCGGCCATGTTCTATACATTTACCCTAAAGCTATAGGCTTACGGTTATGCTTAACACGGTATTCTGCAGTTAAAAGTAACATAAACCACATACGTGTGTGTTAGTTTTTTCTACTATGCCTGATACTGACACGGTGGCTGGAGTGGAACTAGGCACCGTTCCATATTAAATTTGATAAACATTCTTTTCTACAAATTTTTTCTTTACTCTCGCACACACGAATAACCTCAAACAACACCTGAAAACAAATATTAACGGCTTTTGGTGCCAAACCGTACCATTAACCTTTGTTTATGTTTTTTTTTGTTTTTCATCGTTCAAAGTTGTCAATTGACCATGTGTGCCATTAGAAGCGAGAGTTGTATATTTAGGTTCCGCCAGAGATTTGCAAACACAAAAACAGCGCTACTTTATGCTGTGGCAATCTTTTACTAAATTGGGCCCAGGTAAAGATCAGGGACGGAACGTTTTTCTCTGGGTCTAAAATAGAATAAGGCTTAGGCTTAGGAATAAGCTTATAATACTGTTCCGCCCACACATTGGCCTGAAATTGTTACACAGCTCGCGAATGAAAATATAGACACTCTTGTGAAGGTATTTGAGCCCAAGACTAAACATCATTGAAACTAAGGCTGACGCCCACTAATCATACCAGACGGAAGGGCAAATATTTCATGGGTATCCTTAGCATATATGCCGGCCTTCACCCCAGCAACGGCGCGCTAAACACTGTAAATTCCAGTGAGATGATTAATCCACTCAGAGGGAGAATTAGTTATTTTTCGTCATTTCTGAGTTAATAGCACTAAGCATTTAACGCACTCTGAACTGATTTCATTCCGGGTGAGTTGATCGATTTACTCACAATGAGTTCAATCAATTCAGTATTCAGAGTTGTGAAAGACCTAATCCAGAACTCAGGCTTCTGGGTGGATTCAACTCATTCTGAGTTAAAATCAACTCACACGAATTTACAGTGTAGTGCTAGCGGCACCTTAAGAAATCTCTCTTTTTTAAGGCCTGTATACATTTACTGGCCATCTCAAAAATTACTGCTTAATACAACATAGCTTCATTCTGTAACCTTTCTTGGAAAAAGGCGTTGCACAGAAGCGGGCAGGGGTGACTCAGCACCCCCTGGAAAAATTTTGGCCCGACCTGGAAAATTTTCAACCTTGCTTGTAGGTCATTAAAAACCATTGAATGCCCCTCCTGCAAATTTTAGCCCCTCCCATTGCAAGGTGAGCTGGCTACGGGCATTGAATCAATGATCCAGAATATCCGACGGTGGAAGAGAGATTTGTATTCCGCAATTTTGTAGTTTTAAACTTCAGTTTTAGCAATTTTTTGATATTTAAAGATTGGCGCTGAAGGCAGACAAATTTTAAAATGATGTAACCAGGCCATATTTTTCAAACATTAGGTTACACACTTTGCGAGCTTGAGATGAACCATACGGATCGCAAAATGGTCAATACAGCAGGTCTCGAGGGAGGGATACGTCTCCCCATTCTCCATTTACCTGCCACTGGGTGTGGCAGTAACGGCGTGCACGAGCGCAGCCAGCGATAAGCGGAGACGTATTTTCAGTATTGATTCCATTGCGAATTACAACAGAGATAAAATAGCAAATGAATTTGGCGACCAAAGCGAGCGAGAAATCAGACTATATTTATTTAGACAAATTAAAAATTTGCTCCAAAAAATCTTTATTTTAAAGTTTTGTAAGAGACCCGGGGGGCGCGATGACCGTCTTTTTTGGAGGTATAAGGGGCGCTAAGCACGGTACTACACTTGAGACATACAACGAGGGCCAAAAGTTTTTTAGAGGATCCAAAATCTGCCACATGGAAATATCAGGGGCGAAACGTATTTATATGGGACTGCAATATTGTAAGCTTAAGCTTTAGACTATTTTTTTGCTTGGCTTAGGCTTAGCCTTAGCCTAAGGCTTAGAAATATGCTTATAATACTGTTACGCCCCTGTTCTTTACATTGGCCCAAAAACTCATAAGAGTTAGCCGGCTACCGCATTATCCTGTCACATAGTTTGCCCAGTATCATCTGGGTTTAAACTATACTATTCAAGTTTAATATATACTCATATAAAGCAATCTTAATTACGTCAAAACTTCAATTCAAACCGTTTGAACTGTAAAAGCTGAAACCTTTGAAAACCCATCAAGATTTTTGTTCTTATTGAAATTTTGAGCTCAAGAATCAAACCGAAAAAAATATAGAAAATTTTATACGGCTTCCGATTGGATATCATAGGATTATGTCGAAAACTATTGATCAATAATAATTTGAAGAATAATTTATTGATGTTTTAGCCATATGACCTCGACATTGCAAAGACAAGCTTAGTCAACAACAACAAAGAAATATTCTTTTTCGGACATAACTTCGAATCAACGATTTTTTACAATTGGAACGGTCAAATTATTGTTTAATAGTTGAATTTAATTAAAATTAGTACAAGGAATAAAATGTTTAACTGGCTTCACCGGATGATTTTAACCGAAATCGTAACCAGAAATAATAAGCTGGCTAAGGCTGTATTTGAAAATTTTGACCCGTTTGACAAATTTGGAACTGGTTGCATATCCATACTAAGTCCCGCGTTCCCATGGATTGCGTAAAATATTAAGCCTCTCTAACCGGCCTACGCTGTGAAACCCTAAGCTTCAATTACAGCTAAAATAAACTCGAATATCAGTTTAAGTAAAACATTCATGGCTGGACGGATTAAAACCATACCAGAATTTTAAGTATAAGTCAAACTAACCTATTTTTAAGTTTCGGCCGTATTTAAGTTGAAATTATTTTCGTTCAAGCACCAAGTGAAACCCAGAAATTACAAGGAAGCTATTGACACATCGACCCACAGTTGTCTATCTGGTAGACATTTGAAATGTACCGGATTGTTAAAAAGTGTCTCAAAATTGCCCAACACAAAATCTTTGCAAATATGACGTCAGTACCCACAGCCTCAAGATGTTTTTGGCAACATTTGCCGAAGGGATTCAACCACACATTGCATATTTAGACACACTTACCCTTGAAATGACCCTCGAATACCATTGTTCTGCTTCAAGCGACTCATTACAATCGTCGGATATTTTCATTAGACAAATGGTAACTAATAAATGCTAAAAAAGCAAAGTTACACTGTAAATTCGAATGAGTTGATTAATCAATTCACAGAGAGAATTAGTTATTACTGGCCATTTCTAAGTCGTTAACAGTAGATATTAACTGACTCTGAGCTGATTTAATTTTTGGTGAGTTGACAAATTAACTCAGGATGAGTTCAATCAATTCTCAGTTCTCATTGTTCTTGCTCAGATTAAGTGATTCAACTCATTTTACGTTAAAATCAACTCACTGGAGTTTACAGTGTAATGAAAGTAAAATATAGCTAAAGTTAGCGTTTGGCCCAGTCTAATTTTGATTCTAAAGAAATGGACAATTTGAAGTTGACCTATTATGTATAATAACCCATAGGTTTAATACATTCGGTAGTCTTTCTAATTTTTGAAAATTGATTCTTGTACATACTTCCCGAAAACAACCTTAGGATTAGCACTGTAATATCCAATGAGTTGATTTTAACCCAGAATAAACTGAATCCAGTCAGAAGTCTGAGCTTTGAAATAAGTCTTTGTGAACGCAAAATTCTGAATTGATTTAACTTATTCTGAGTTAATTAATCAACTCTTACCCGAGATTATATCAGATCAGAGTCACTTAATATTTTCTGTTATTAACTCAGAAATAACCAGAAATAACTAATTCTTTCTCTGAGTTAATTAATCAACTTATTACAATTTACAGTGAGGTGTCGGAAAACAATATGCATAATATTTTAAAATTTGACCGCATATTTTTTAAAATATTGGAATTTTCCGGCTGCTCGCATAAAATCAAACTTTTTTAACATCGAAAAATTTGCAATTCAAATATATTTCGTCGTTCATATACGCGCACTGTATTTTATCTCGGTTGCATCACAATTTCAAGTTAAAGATTAATCGTTTGAAATTTAAAACCCAAAAAATTTCACAGTATTTTCAATCTGATAAATTTATAAATTCTAAAAACATTCCAATCAGGTCTTTCAACTTTTCTCTGTCTCGTTCTGCAACAGAAAAACACTTCGCTCATAACACAAGAGCTCTAAAACAGTTGCTGATCAAAACGCTTTGCGCACGCCTGTTGTCATTAGGAAATAGTGAATATTGGCTGGGTGGCAGAAACATGATTTTTGCTCAAGCAAACCTAAATTTATATACGGGTCGAAGGTTAGTTTTAAGCTCAACTTGACGCTAATAAGTACATTAATCTGCCAGCAAATAAAATGATTCTAAAGACGCGGAAAAGCTAAAACTTAAACGTCTGTTCAAAATTAGTAAATTCCTGAAAAAAAGTTGGAGTCAAGTTTGTTTCAACTGTCAATTGAAAATGCAGCTGAAGTTTGT